>RJWJ010002274.1:0-104648 GCA_004363605.1 Indri indri
TTAAATGTAAGGCATGAAACCATAAGGATTCCAGAGGAAAATATAGGAAAAACTCTTCTAGGTATTGGCCTAGGCAAAGAATTTATGAATAAGACCCCAATGGCAATCGCAGCAGCAACAAAAATAAATAAATAAATGGGATTTGATTAAACTAAAAAGCTTCTGCACAGCTAAGGAAATAATCAACAGAGCAAATAGACAACCTACAGAATGGGAGAAAATATTCACAATTGTGCATCCAATAAAGGGCTAATAACCAGAATCTAGAAAGAACTCAGGCACATCAGCAAGAAAACATCAAATAACCCCATTAAAAATTGGGCAAAAGACATGAACAGACCTTTTCAAAAGAAGAAAGGTGAATGGCAAAGAAACATGAAAAAATACTCAATGTCACTAGTCATCAGGGAAATGTGAATTAAAACCACAGTGAGATGCCACCTTATCCTAGTTAGAATGGCTTTTATTAAAAAGTCCAGAAACAATAGATGCTCATGTGGATGCAGAAAAAAAAGGAACACTTACACACATTTGGTGGGACTTCAAATTAGTACAACCTCTATAGAAAACAGTATGGAGATTCCTCAAAGAACTAAAAGTACACCTACCATTCTATTCTAGCAATCCTACTGCTAAGTATCTACCCAAAGGAAAAGAAATCTTTTTATCAAAAAGACACCTGCATGCGAATGTTTATTGCAACACAATTCACAACTATGAAGGTGTGGAATCGACCCAAGTGCATATCAAGTTATGAGTGTATTAACAAAATGTGGTATATGTATGCCATGGAGTACCACTTAACCATAAAAACATGAATTAATGCCTTTTGCAACTATTTGGGTGGAGCTGAAGACCGTTCTCCTAAGGAAAGTATCTAAACAGTGGAAAAACAACACATGTACTCAGTGTTAAATTGGAACTAACTGGTGAGCACACATGTGCACAGAGGGAAGTAAAGCTCAGTGGAAATCAAGCAGGGGCAGGGGGAAAGAGCAGAGGGACAAAAACCTGCCTAATGGGTATAATGAACACTATTTGGGTGATGGGCACACCTACAGCCATGATTCAAGCATTACGAAAGTGATCCATGTAGCCAAAAATATTTGTACTGCCTTAATATTTTGAAATTAAAAAAAATAATAAAAAATTTAAAAATCTTAAAAAATTTAAAAAGAAGCAATGTTTATAAAGCAGAACATGTTTTTGTTTTGTTTTGTTTTGTTTTGTTTTGTTTTGTTTTGTTTTGAGACAGAGTCTCACTCTTTTGCCCGGCTAGAGTGAGTGCCGTGGCATCAGCCTAGCTCACAGCAACCTCAAACTCCCGGGCTCAAGCGATCCTCTCGTCTCAGCCTCCCGAGGAGCTGGGACTACAGGCATGCGCCACCATGCCTGGCTAATTTTTTCTATGTATTTTCAGTTGTCCGATTAATTTCTTTCTATTTTTTTTTTTTTAGTAGAGACGGGGTCTCGCTCTTGCTCAGGCTGGTCTCGAACTCCTGAGCTCAAACAATCCGCCTGCCTCGGCCTCCCAGAGTGCTAGGATTACAGGCGTGAGCCACCGCGCCCGGCCTCCAGCAGAACATGTTTTAATTGTGTGTGATGAACTGTTTTAAAGTTGGTATTATTTATTTGTTATTGTTAACATTTCCTAGAGTGCTGGTATGATTTAACTGGGATACTTTTACTACAGAGAGAATTTATATACAATATTCAAAGGTGGTTTTGGGGAAGACAGTGGATTGACATACAAGCCAGTGATATTTGGAGATGTTTTTTCTCTTTGAGCATGGAGCCATTGCCAGATCAGATCTTTGAACACGACGAAAACTTTGCATTATGGCAAATGCCTTGAACACAGCACACTTTATCATTCAGGACAGGGATTGGCAAATTATGACCTGCCAACGGAATCCAATCCACTGCATGTTTATTTGTGTGGTTCATAAGCAAGGATGGTTTTTACGTTTTTGAATGGTTGAAAACAAAATTGAGAGAATAATAATAATAATTCGTGACACATGAAAATGATGTGAAACTCAAGTTTTAGTGAGCATAAATTAGAACGTGGCCTTGCCCTTTCACTCGTACCATCAATCCTCTATATAGACATATCACCTCTGGCTGCCTGCCTGCTACAGCAGCAAAATTGAGTAGTTGCAGCCGTGACTGTGGGGCCTACAGAACCTAAAATATTTGCTATGCGGCCCTTTACAGAAAATGTTTGACAACCCCTGATCTGGGAAATAAGTCTCTGGGGAATGTGACCCGCTAGTCCAAAGTTCTGTACAGTGACTGAAGACTTGGCAATAGAAATGCCAAATTCATCTTTAGTGGCACTGAAAGAGGTTGTGTGAGAAATGAAAAGGAAACATAAATAACTTCTGGAAATTCTTAAAATATAAAAAAACGGTAAAAGTGAATAAGAAATTTCTCATTTTGCCCGAATCACCTCCTTTCAGTTTCTTTTATAACCTAATACTGTGTAAAGAAAGTTTTCTTCTCATGTTTTCTCATGTGAACATGTTCTAATTTAGATGCGTATCTCCGAAGCATTAGGACCATTTGCTTCTGACTCAGACAGTAGAGCAGTATCCCTCATGGTTCCAAGAAGCGGTTCTGGAGTCAGACAGATGGCATTCGAGTACTAGCTCAGCCACTTTTTTGATATACGGTCTTGGACGAATTTCTTAAAACAGTTCTCACCTTCAGTTTCTTCACCTGTAAAACACAGAATTGTTCTGAGAATCAAGTAGGATATTTAAATTGCTTAGCGCAGGATCTGACACACAGTAAGCACAAAATAAATGTTACTTTTTATTTGATATTGTTATTATTATGTTTTTTATACCTCAGGGTCTTCTGTACATGTGCATATTTATAATGTCTTTTGGGTTAAGGTCTTATCCTGTTAATTCTAGCAGACAGAAATAAATATTTAATTTGGCATATCTTGACATATAATATAAATTCTTTTTACCCCAGATACTTCATCTCCTGGAAAATGTCTTGAAATGAAACTCACACAAGTGTCACAGCCTTAGCCAACTTTTTAAACTTGGTGTGATAAGAAGGTTAAGGGTCCGCATTCATTTCTTCCCAAGAGGAGACTGCCCTCCAGTGGAAAAAATTCTGGTAAGGGGAGAAAACCATTTTGGCAGTCAAGACTAGCTGCAAATGTTTTGTAAAATTCTTTCCCACCAAGATACACCTGCTTAGGAAATTTAAGCATACCTTCAGGGGAGAAAGACTATCCCACTCTTCCAATACCACCACTGTCTGCTCTGATGTTGGCATTTACCAATTAGACATTTGTTCCCTCAATGACTATTTGCCCTGCATGTGGGACAGGCATGGCTTTAATGGAGTGATTCTTCATCTGAGAGAAATTAGAAAACTAGGGGCTTTTAAATATCCTGATGCCTGGTTTGCACCCCAGGCCAATGAAATCAGAATCTCTGGGAACAGGATATAGGCATCAGTATTTTTTTTTTTTTAAATCCCCTCTACACAATTGATTCCAAAGTGCAGCCTGTAGCCAATGTTGAAGATCACTGCTTCAAGCCTTTAGGTTTTTAGACAAACTTATGTTTTAAACAAAGTTTTAAGCAAAGTCCTGCTCTCATGTTACTGTGGTGTTTGCTCTTCTTAAGCATGCGTAAGTGCAGCATCCATTGTCAACTGCTTATATTGGAGTCTCACCTCCAGGGAAATTTACTGATCCAGTCTTGTTTCATTAGCTTGTTAATAAGGAAAGATCTTTTAGGTAGTCAAAGAGTGTGATGAGCAATGAGTCTCTGATATTTCTTCCATTGTAAATCCCACTGATGGATTCTGTTTGGGACCAATAATCATCTGGACTTTGATAACATCATGGTTAAACTCTACAGAGGCATTTGGGTTTACCTGTCAAAACCGTATTTACATAGGATGAATTTACAAGAGAATGCTTTCTATATATTTACTAATAGTCTTATGCATGTACATGCTGCTAAATTTTCTTCTCATTAATATACTGTTTCTTGTATTTAGTTCATTATAGATATTTTATTAATCTAATCTTTTACTTAAATAAGGATCATTATAGATGTGCTGAGTTTGAGGTAGTTGAAGGAAGGTTAATTAATTTTGTTATCTGTAGAACAAAAATAATGATATCACCCACCTCTCACGATTGCTAAGAACAGTGGAGGAGATAATATATGTAAAACAGCCTAGTGGCTGGCCCTAAGTAAGCAGTCCAATGTCATTATAATATTAAGACAACATATTATGAGGTCAAGAGAAAGCTACTGGAGTTAACCTCTCTGGGTCCAAATCTTATCTAGACCACTTGTCAGCTCTATGATGTTAGGCAAATTACTTCCCCTCTTTAAATCTCCATTTCTTTCCTGGAAACTTTTAGCTAACTTTTGTAGGGGAAGGTGAGAATTAAATGAAATCATGTATTTAATGTGCTTATCACTATTCCTGGCATTTGGCAAGCACATTTTCATGTATATTAAATAGAAAGAAAGTATATGTGAATGAGAGAAAGAGAGAGGAAGAGACTGAGAGGATATATTCATTCACAGCTGCAAGGGACCTCACCTTGATTTTTGTGTGTTCCCTGAATCAACAGCATCTGCATCAACTGAGATCCTATTAGATATGCGGAATCTCAGCCACAACTCCAGATCGACTGAATCCTCCTTAGTGGTTTGTACACGCATTTGAGCAGCACTGCTCTAGCCAGTGAATGGCAAATACAGGGCAAAATTCCCACCACTCCCCTGTCATTACACCCTTCATGAGCATCACTCATCAATCATGGCCCTTCATTCCACTGGCGGCCTGCCTAGCTAACTACTCCAGACAGCCTCAACTAGTTGATAGGAATTGTCATGAGCGATGAAACCTGTAGCAGAAGAAACTTTTGCAGGGAAGTAGTGACTTGCCTGAGTGGCAAAGGCAGTGAATTGCCAAAACAATCCTTAGACTCAGAGTTCTTAATCCTCAATTCGGTGAAACAGTACATTATTTTACATTGCCTCCATGACTTCATTTAGCAGCATACAACTATTGTATAGCTGGCTTTGTGCTACAACTGGAAGGTGAAAAAATGAAATTAATATTAACCAGAGAGAAAATAGGATTCAATGTTAAAGTGGAAGTTGGAAAGAAACAGGTTAAAATCAGCTAAATATGTTACTATAATTAAAACTCAAAGCCTAATAGTAATCCTTATCATCATAATTTAGGCATTGTGATTTTAAAAAATCAGTGATGATGATTAACAAAGAGACTATTCATTAATTTCACTGGACTCCAAAATTCACTTCTTTTTAAAGTTTTTGTCACTTAAGCATTAGCTTTTTAACAAGGGCATGTAGGACTCGGGGGTGGAGCTGTCATTAAAACGACCACTGTCAAATCCATTAGACAGCATTTCACAAAGAACAAATTTTGAACAGGAAACAAATTGCACATATTTATACACTGTCTTTTCCTCTTTTTGCTTGAAATTTTAAATTTTAGAGGTGGAGTTAGACTTGAGATAGCACATGATCCAGCTCCTGTCTCCTGGGAAGGGGGAAAGAATTTTGTTCATCACCGACAAGAGATGTGCAGAAATGAAAACGCCATCCTAATACCTCTGAAATTTATCTTAAGCATCATGTCTGCTGCTGCACCGAGGCTGCGAGACATTTTCTGACTCATTACTCAAATGACTCATGCTCCATTTAGTGTGGTGGGAATACATGGAGAAGTAGCCAGATCCAACCGAGTGAGTAAGTGACTGGCCAGAGTTCTCTGCATTTTGTTACCTGGGCCGTTAATTTGCTAGAAATCTCAAGACATTAGTGTTCCTCTGAAGTGTCTGGCTGTCTGGCTGACATCGGGAGTCCTCTTTCTCTACTCAGGAGAATTGGCCAAAATTTTCCCTTCTCAAATTGAAATAAGAGATTCCCAATTTTTCCATCTCAGATTTATCCCAAGGTGTAATAATTGTTTAGCTAATATAAGACAGACTCTAATTTATATATGTATTTATATGTATGTATATGTAGGTATATATGCATGTAGTGTTACTTTAACCAAACTATAAGAATTGGCTGCAACATTTCCAGGAAAGAAAAATTCTTTCCAGTGAATTAACTTAGCCAATATACACATTATTTTTATAATCAGGAAATGTTCCTATATGGTCACGCACCATTTAATGACGTTTTGATCAATGACAGACTGCATATACAATGCTGGTCCCACATGGTTATAATACTATAGTTTTACTGTACCTTTTCTATGTTTAGGTATGTTTAGATACATAAATATTTGCCATTGTGTTACAATTGCCTACAGTATTCAGTACAGTAACATGCCATATATGTTTGTAGCCTAAAAACAAAAGGCTATACCATATAGCTTAGGCATGTGGTAGGCTACACCACCTAGGTTTGTGTAAGTACGTTCTATAATGTTTACACAATGACAAAATTGTCTAACAGCACATTTCTCGGAACATATCCTTGTCATGAAGCAATGCATGACTGTACTAGGATGCTTGGCCCCTGCTACATAAAGATGATGGGTGAAAGGATAATTTCATGTGCATGGAAACCAAAACCAAGGAACTATGACAGTGCCTCTTGAGATAACACTGAAGACCAGATCATAAAACCACCTTCCTCTTTTCAATATTTAATTTCTTTGCCTGTAATTAATTTTATGTTCAAACACATGGCATATAAAAGACTACATCTAGGAGATGTTTCCTAGGAATTAGCTTTCCCTAATAGTAAAAAAATAAAATTTGGAAATGTGCCTTTGTAAATATAGGCACATATACTTAAATTTCTTGTGATTCTCTTTAGCTGTGATGGAGAATACTCCTTTCAAAAATGTTTCATTTATTTTAGAATATTAATGTAAGTATCAGTAAGACTCATTTTCTCCTTGGAGTCAGCTACTTTGTTTTATATTTAACTTTTGAACTTCTTTTCTTCTAAATTATTCTTAAAATGTCCTTCACATGAAAAAAAATGTGTTCCACATATGATATAAACTAAATTGATTAATTTCCAGCAAATGAAAATATGCAGGTAATTTATAAGATCTTTTTTCCATGTTAAACTATATAGGCAGAATAACAAAGGGCAGATAATGTAAATATTTATCAACTGGGTACTTTAAAAGGATTGTAGTTCTCTATTCTTTTCCGCATTTTTAAATGTTTGTTCCCTGTGCTGCAGTTTAGAAACAGATTTTGGAAGACAGGTTGATCCTTTTTCACCATCTTATCCCGTTAGTGCATGATGCTTGTTTGGAGCTATACAAAGTGAGTTAAAGACACTTAGTCTTAGGCCTCTAGGAACACAAGTGATCCCTTAACCTTTTGCAGAGCTTGCTGTGAAATTTGAGTCACCTGGAATTATTGAGGCAATTGAATTATTGTTAGCTAATATTAGAAAAGGGAAAGCAGAAGATTGAAGTTTGTTTTCATCGCAGCTAATGAGGCATCTAATGATTCAAATGTCACTCTGAAGCTAACCTCATTAAGACAGAGCATCTTGTTTTCATAAATGTCCTGGGGTAGCTGGACAGTTATGTACATTTCATTTACTAGAAAGAATTAACAAAGATTTCCAAGCAAATTTAAATATTGAAGAAAGCCTCTTAGCGTTGATGTCTTTGAAGAGTGCAAATAAATTTAAGAACAGCATGAGAGGTGGACTGAATCTTTTTTCTTACAAAATCCAATTTTTGGATTATTGGAAAGTGGACTCTGCCATCAAATTAAATGAACCATTGACTACATTTTCATTAAGAGATTTATTACTAGCTGCCTTATTTAGTGTACTTTTATTAAAATGCTACTGCCGCTTCCATCGGAATACTCGTAATTTAGATATTTAATGGGCAGTCATAAGGCATTAAATTGTCCCTGTTATTTTTGACCCACAAAAGAGCATGGGGGAACCTCATTGTGAGGGATAAATTAAGGAGAGGGGAATCTGGGTGGCTTCTAGACATTTGGGAAGCCTATGCACTTGGTTTTTCAAATTGCTGCTTAAACACAGCTTCAAAATTTGGTAGGTGAGAGCTTGCTCCCTGAACTAGCTCAGTGTTCATTTGGAAGGGCCCAGAATCATTTAGTGCCAAATTCTGTGCTTGTGATAGGGTAATGCCCAATAACTACCTGTTGAACAAATGAATGAATCAGTGAGGGGGCGCTGCATTTTTTCTTCAGTATTCTCCTTTTTGTTTATTTGAAAAGCAGCACACAGATGTTTTTCTCGATAATTAGATCTCTATTTTAAGACAGTGATCTACAAGTTGAATATGCAGTTATCTGTATCACTGGATGAGACATGTATGTGTGTGTGTGTGTGTGTGTGTGTGTGTGTGTGTGTACGAGACAAATGCATAATTAGACCCAGAAGCTACGGGAAATGAGTAGGACTATGTAGATTTTCAAACTTTCCAAATTGCCCGGTCAAATGTGTGCTAACAGAGTTGGCGCCAGAGGGATGGGTTTCCATCCATCACCATCTCTGGTGCGTGGAAAGCCCTTTTCCCATTACTTTTCTATTTTAAATCTATTCTCCTGCCCTGGTTGATTGTACCTTTCTGAAATGTGCCAGGCAGAGAATCTCACCTCTCCTCGTAGCTTAGAAATAATAACGTCTTCACATTTTCATGGCCTTTTCTGAAATACAAACCTTTCATTTATGCTTCACTCTCAATTGAAATAAATTGATTAACATCATGGAATTGTGTTTCAGCACAGACCTTTTGAAACAAAAAGCTGCTTTTCTGATGTGGTAAGGGAACAGATTGTCCCAGATTTCTTTATGCTCCAAGGACTCGGGGCAAAAGGAACTGTTGTATCATTACATGTTATTGAATCCTAAAAAATTATCAGGTTTCATTTCTTCCCTTTTGTTTGTGTTTTTCCCTGGAGCATTTCCAAACACCATACCCTTGGCGTTCAGTAATCACAGAACTCTCTCTGGGACCCCTCTTCTATGGGTCCTGATGTTTCTCACATACTTTTCATTTTCTTATCTTTTTGCCCTAGGAAATTTTCTGTATTTGCCTTTCACTTGTATTTTTTTTTTTAATTTTAGTTTTACCAATCATATTCTTAATTTGCAATGACCCTCTTGCCTCTTACACTGACTTTTTTCCTTTTTCATAGTACATTGTGTTGGTTAATCTTTGTTTTGCTCCAGGTTCGATCTCTGCTCTTCCTTGTCCTGCATTGCCTGGGCTTCCCTGCTGGTCTGCCCAATGGTACAAGTTTGGAGGGTGAGAGGAGAGAGGAGAGAGAGGTCAGTTGCTCATTCCCTCTGGGTGTGGCTGGAAGGTAGTAACTGTGTCCTTCTGCAACGACAGGTCACACCAGGCAACGTGGCCTCGGTGGCATGGCTCTCACTGGCCTTGAGTAACACTCTTTTTTTCTCCTTGTCCTTTCAGCAAGCAGGGCTGGTAATGGCTTCCTGCTGTTGCTAATACTCTAGTGTCCCACCATCCCTCATTTGTTCCTTTGACACTGCCTGCACCTTCGTTCAGGACAATTCGTGTGGACCATCAGGAATGAATTCTGTTTTCTGATGGACAGCCTGTTCTTAACTTATAGGTGCAGTATGTTCTTGCATCTCCCCAAGAATTGGAATTAGAATTTATATTTGTAAATTCCCTTCTGACCTGTGAATTCTGTCTCTGATGCAAGTTGCTCTCTGTAAATGTTAGTTCTTCTCTTTTGTGCTGTTTTGTTTTTTTTTTTTTAACTCTGTCATTCTCTTAAATGAAAACCTTGTTTGATTGAAATAACTATTAAGGGTTTCCTCTGCCATTGTGTAAAACTCTTTCTACAGTCTCCGATGTGTCTTCTTGCCACCAGTGCCAGTCTCCTGCAGTTCTCCCAGACATCACAACCAGGGGGATATTTTTTGTGTACCCTTCTCGAATGGCTAGAAAAAATAAAATAAATTAGAATCATTTGTTTGATATTGGAAGTCTTGTGGCATCTGGACCTCAGCTTATATTTCTAACTCCCCTAATCTCAGCTGACCGTGGACCTAGAAATCACTTCCCCCCAATACCCCTTCAACACCCCTGTTTTTGCAGCTGTCCACATCTGATTCCTACTCATGTTCCTAACTAGCTTGCTGTCTACCTTCTTAGCCAAGTCCAGTGGTCCCTTCCTTTTTTACTTTCTATTCTAACCCTTGCTACTTACTGCCTCGTCTCACATCTCACTGTACGTCTTGTCTTACCTACCAGAAGGTAAACTCTTTGGATGCTAGGGAGTTTTTAAAATGTTGTTCTTCATTCATTCTTCTCCAAACGCTCTCATCTCTATTCTTGGGCCTGTCAAGATGTGACAGACACAAGCGCTATTCCCAACTTCAAGAAGCTCAGAGTCAAGCGGAGAGACAAGCACATAATAAGGGAGCACAGTGTGAAAGGGGCCATAATAAAACATAGAAGAGGAAACTAATTCCATCAGGAGGAAGGAGGGAGGTCTGGGGAGGCTGAGGATGGCTGTGCTGAATTTTCTTACCCTGGCAGGTGGAAAGACTGAAAGGAGAGGGCAAGGGGCACGTGTTAAATGTGGAGCAGCTGATAGAGCTTTGTGTTTGACTCAGGAACAGGGGTGGGGGGGTCCAGGACTGTGCCCTTAAGTAAGCTGTTTGTGTGGACCCTGGTGTAGTGAATGCAGACTGTTGTTCCAGGATGGGCTCTTCACAATCCTGAAGTTGCCTCCGTCCTCAGCCTAACCTCTTGAGAGGTTAAGAGGAGAGTATGGAACTCGACTGCTCCGCAATGGATCAGCTGTGGCTGATGGCTTCTCTGAGTGCTCGGCGCCTGTCTCAGCTGTTCCCCATTACCAGATCGCACACAGGTGACACTGTTTTAAGCTGATCTAGTAACAGTGAGTGTTACTGTGAGCTGAGTTCAAAATCTACAGGAAGACTGAAGGGAAAGGGAAGATGGAGAAGGGGATACAAGGATGCCACTGAGAATTTGTGAGCTAAATTTTGGGCTTATGTGGCTTTGCTAGAGTCGTTTCTCTTGTTGCTCTGCAAGGAAAGGCAGAAAGTGAGACAGCAGAAGGCAGGATAAAAGAAGAGGGCTCAAAATGTCTTGAACATCTTCCCAAACTTCTGGCTCTTTCCTGCTTCCCCAGCTGCTGGGATCATTTTTTAATTGGAAGTAGAACATGATAGTGAAAAGTACACAATACATAAATGCACTCACAATGATTTATCACCCCTGGGAGCACCTTCAGATTTCTCTCTGGAGAAAGAAAGGTCAGAATCCAGGTGTTGAGAGTTGTTTGACCTCTGACCCCCTCTAGCCTTTAACTGGGGCAGCTGCCCTTCCCTCCCTTTTCCGGACAACAGCGGAGAGCAGAGCGCCTCTGTGTCTTCTCCTGCTTCTTGGAGCTGCTGTGGACCCTGCAGGTCAGTCCTCAGTTTGGGAAGGGCGGGTACCATTGTCTTCTGAGGGGAAAAAGTCTGCATTAAAGGCTGTTGGGCGGGACACAAGCCTTCCAGGCCAATTTTCACAGCACTTGGGACTCTCTAAGCCCATTGGAGATCTACAGTTTGGGGGTCTCAAAGAGGAAAAAAAGTGCAGAAGGTGGGACATTTGTGAGGAAAGTATTTGGGTCTGCTTTTCAGCAGAAATTCATATCCAAAAAGATATGGGGGCTTCTGCAGAGGAAGGAAAGTGTCTGAGGGAAATGGTCGTAAATGTCCCTGGCACTTCCTTAGAGGAGACGTTGGAACGGAGGAAGCGCGATATCCACACGCTTTCTGACAGTGCGCCGTGGTAGCCCCGTGATTTAGGTCCATCCAGGCTCTGCCACTCCTGAGCTCTGTGCAAATGACTTAACCTTCCAGAGTCCAGGTTTTCTGGCACAAAGTCAGAGGTAGTTCTTGGGGAAGAGTTTGAGCTTTGGCCTTGAACAGAACTGGTTGCAGGTCCTGGGCCCAACACTTAGTAGGTTTGAGACTTGGGGAATTTAATCTTACTTATTCAAGCTTCAGGTTTATCAACCAAAAAATGAGGATGATAGCCGTTAACTTGTAAGGATGCCAAGAGGGTGAAATAAAATGCTTTATGTCAAGCATTTAGCACCATGCCACCTTGGTAGAGGCAGTCGTTGTTGATAAGTGATTAAAGAACTCTCTGAGTTGCTGACCAACTGGTCCCAGATGTCTGCTCCTACGACCTCTTTCCTTTATCCATTTCCCTAGCCTGCATTAGGCTCTTTTTGCACTAGGTATGGAAAAGACTTTTGACTCAGGTCAAAAAATTAATGTGATGAATATGTTTCCCATTTAAAAGCTTGTCCCCTTTCCATCAATGTGCCATATATTTTTTTGTTTTATAATCTGTAACTTGGGATGGTAGGAGTTGTGCAGAGGGTAGGAAGAGAAACCACAGGGTATGTGTTGCACAGAAAATACTGATGGAATTCAGAGTGGACACCAGGACGATATACAGATCGTGTGTGTGTGTATGTGTGTTTGTGTGTGTGTGATATTTTTAAAAATATTGGCTGGGGATTTTTAGCCATTATGTTATCAACAGTCTCTTTTCCCCCATCTTATTTGTAAACATGCCTGGAGGTTAGGATATGATGGACATATCTAATAAATAGAAGAAATATTAATTATGAAATACACAGTGAATCTAGCCCACTGATGCTCAGCACGAAGTAATTAAAAATAAGGAATTATATGTGTGAATATGTATTTTATTCAAATATACATGAGTTTTATGTATATTTATATATAAAGAAGAAATTTTATATGTATATACACAGAGAATAATGCCAGTTTCAAAGCAGTCTTTGTATTGCTTTGAAATTGTAGGATTTGTATCTATTAATACTTTCTGCCCCAAAACTAATTGTTAACTTAGTTGGCTACTGATGAGTTGTCGTGTAGTGTTGGTTTCAGGTGAACATAATTTAGAATCCATAGTATCTAAACTCTGAAATTGACCTGCAAGCTCTTTATAATCCAGAATTTTCTAATGTGAGTTCAGTAAAATAGTAGTCATTTGATATGGTCTGTCCTAAAAGAATGCCGTGGTTGGGTAAATACTGTAGACTATATTCCTTTCTTGGAATTAATATAGTTAACCTTCTGCCAAGTCCTGAAAGGAAGAAATCTGTGTGGGTGAATTATTCTACCCTTCCCAAACTTATTTGAACGCGGAACATTTTCTTCAAGTAATGCCTGTTAAATCTTCCAAAACAAACTTGGGAAATACTATCTTGGTCCAAGCCTTCCTTTTAGAAATAAAAAGCAGTGACCAAAGAAATGATTTGCTCAAGTTTACTAGATGATCTCTTATATCCTATTTCCATGGTATAATTCAAAAATAATTATCTCGTATTTGAAGGAAGATGCTGAGGAAAGGGAATTCTTTCTCTGATGGACTTTACCTAATAGCTTTTGTTAACTCGCTTTCTGATCATTTCTGAGTTTGTTTTTCAAAGAATTCTGTCTTTCCAGAGAGGGCACTTAATAGTATTGCTTATTGTGTAACCATGCAGCTCTATTGTAATTATAATTTTATTTCTTTTGAATCCATAAGCGTTCTCTATTCCCTCTAAAGCCTGCTTTTCTTTTATTCCTACCCCCATGACTCTAGATTACAGAAAAGCCACTGTCCTTTGTTCTTCATCTTGAACAAACCCCAGGTAACTGGCCTGGGGACCAGCTTTTTGCTCCAGGAGTATGTACGAATCCCTGTGTACTGTAAAATTTTCTCAAATTCTTCCCAGAAGCCTAAAGACTTCTACCTAATCTACTTCTGCAAAGAAAATTAATTGATATTAATTAATCTTTTCCCGTGGATGACAATCTTTTTCTTGCTTTCAGTGTTGGTAATCCATCATTCAGTGTTCTTAATAACAGCTTGTGGTTGCGCCATTTATTCAATTAAGTACCCAAAGCATTGCACCTCCAGATGTGCCCTGTAGAGCAAAATTGCAAGTCTTGCTCGCCAGTTTTCCAAGAGCTACAATGGCCACTAAATGTTCTGAGAACTTTGGAACAAGTGGACTCTTTTCTTCATTCTTGTGTTGGCAGTAGTTGATGTACATTCACTGTGGTTTAATCCAATGAATATTTATCTACAATGTGTCAAAACATGTGCTAGGCTCTTGCCATAATTTAAAAAATGTACTGTTGTTTCTGCCTTCAAGAAGCACACGCTCTGGTGAGGGAGACCAACTTCTACATTAACACAGCTCTGGGTGGTAAGTGCTGTATTATGCCAGGTGTGTCAAGCAATAAATTCAGTGGGAAAAGATTTCACAAAGATGTGGCACTTTAATGGCATCCAGCAGGCTAACCAGTAGCTTTTTAGAAAGCCAAGAAGCTTGGTAACTACTCGAAGTGCAATAGATAAGTGGTAGATTCCCATCCCCTCCGGGTCTCTGTCCTGCCCCAGCACTCTTGTTCCTAACTTAGACACACTCTCAGAGCATACTGTACCTGGAAATGTTTTACAGATGAGCAAAAATTTGCCATTTTAGTTCAGATTATAAAAGTTCCACGTGATTCTTTAAATAGCCCTTCCCATTATCTTCCTCCCCAGTGTGACTATCGCCACCACTTCTGTAGTGCCTGTTACATTACAGGCCAGTCTCTGTGCTGAGCAGCTCCCTTTGCTTTATTTTTGTGTTTATTTTCCATGTAATCCTGCCAGTGGCCCCATGCAGCATTGCTTCCCAAACCTATCTGTGCATTGAAATGACCCGGGGAGCTTCACAAACTAGCGAAGCCTGTGCCCCACCCCCAGAGACTGATGTAATTGTTCTGGGGCACAGCCTGGGCTTTGGAATTTGTATAAGATCCCCAGGCGGCAATGAAAACATCCTAAGATCAATTGTGGGGATGGTTGTACAACTTGATGAATAGATTAAAAACCATTGAATTGTACACTTTAAATGGGTGAATTGTATGGTATGTGAATTATATCACAATAAAGCTGTTATATTAAAAAAATTCTAGGTGACTAATTTGGGAAGCACTGCCATAGGATACTAGACAGACTAACTTGCCGGAAGTCTCACAGCTAGCCAGACGGAGTAAGAACCCAGGCAGTCTGGCACTAGAGTGTATGTTCTTACCAACTACATCATCCTGGTGTCTTGAAACATGAAGGTGAGCCTGCTGACCCACTACTCAACAGGCATATGCCTGGAGAAGGAGTGATGGATTTTCTTCCATCTATCCACATGTCCTCTCCATGTCATATTATGTAAGCAGTGGATTTAATTTGCAAAATAATTGGCTTTAGAATAAGATAAAGGAATTAGCCTCTTTGGGAATAAAATCCCAGTTCTCCGTCGCTTTATCACAGTACTGAAATGAACTGAGCCAGCCTCCTTTGGTGGCCAGGAGGTATCCTTAGAAGTACATTTAAAGAGGGAAACACTGGTATCAAAGTTATAAATTCAAAACCAACTGTTCCACATCCTGGACCTGAAATAGAATTCTATTTTAAAGATCCTGCCTGGACTGTTACCTTGCTCTTCGTCAGCCCTCTACTGAATTGGGGCATAAAACATACATAGAAATAGTTCAACTATAATAGGAGAAATGTTTGGGTAGGTAATAAGGCAAGCCCAGAGTGATTGGTAGATCTCTTTTTACCAGTCCAAGGAAGACGCAAAAGGAAAAATAATTTTGAAAGAAAAGAATCGTTATAATGAATTGTCAGAAATGTGTTTTCTAGAAAGACTATTTAAAGTGTAAGTCCCCAAAGCAGCATGGTGACTTTTCCAAGAGGAAAGCTCTGTCTCTGATATGCAAAGGTGATCACTGCTGACCTCCTAAACTTCTCCTCCTTTAGCTATGTGCTCCTTTTTAAAATAAAGAGCAAGTTCAAAAAGATGAGCTCGACTAAAAGCCGAAAGGAACTCATTAAAAATGGCCTTTCCAGAAGCTTAAAGGTTGAATTCCAGTGGCAAGTTTAGTTCATTTTGCTTTAGTAGTTAGGTGTCAACTATTTCCTAAAGTGTTGGGAAACCTATCACTTTTCAGCCTGTTTCTTATTGCCAAACATCAACTGTAAGAGAGTAGGTTACCTTGAATATTTACCTTGAATATTCAGGTATGTGTTTTTTTTTTTTTTTACACTGGGCTTTTTCTGTATTTGCCTGAAATATTTGCCTGAATTAGTGTTTTTCCTTTCTAATTCCGTCTTTTTTAAATCAATGAAATCCATTGCTCTGATATTTTTCAAGGACGAGCAAGTGCCTGTTAGAATCTGGCAGTGAGGAATAGAAGTAGGAACTTGGTGTTACGGCATTCTTCATCAACTGAAAGGGTTGTGTTTATGAATTCTTTTATTTTGTATTTAGCATCAGCCCAGCAGGTGGTGGTGGTGAGGTCAACCATAGGGTCTAGGGGCAGCATGTGCCCACCTACATGCTTCATAGTGGTACAGGCATAGTGGTACAGTCTTAATATACTATGAATTACCAATATCGGAGATATTGTAGGTTCTATTCCAGACCACCATGATAAAGAGAATATTAAAATAAAACAAATATTTTTGGTTTACCATTGCATATGAAAGTTATGTTTATGCTATACTGTAGGCTATTAAGTATGCAATAGCATTATGTTTAAAAATGTACATACGTTAATTAAAAATACTTTATTGCTAAAAATTATCTTAGCCTTCAGCAAGTCGTGTTATTTTCACTGGTGGAGGGTCTTGCCTTGGTGTTGATGGCTAATGACTGATCAGGGTGGTGGTTGCTGAAGGTTGGGGTGGTAGCTATGTCAGTCTCTTAAACTAGGACAACAATGAAATTTGCTGTGTCCATTGACTTTTAGGCGAGATTTCTCTGTAGCATGTGATGCTGTTTGATAGTGTTTTACCGACGATAGAACTTCTTTCACAGTTAGAGTAAGTCCTCTCCCATCCTGCTGCTGCTTTTTCAACGCAGTTTATGTAAAATTCTAAAATCCTCCGTTATCATTTCAACAGTGTTCACAGCATCTTCACCATGGGTAGATTACATCTCAAAAAACCACTTTCTTTGCTCACTCATAAAAAGCAACTCCTCATCTGGTAAATTTTTATCGTGAGATGGCAGCAATTCAGTTGTATCTTCAGGTTCCACTTCAAATTCTGGTTCTCTTGCTATTTCCACCAAATCTGCAATTCCTTCCTCCACTGAAGTCTTGAACCCCTCAAAATCATACATGAGGGTTGGAATCAACTTCTTCCAAACTCCATGTTGATATTTTGACCTCCTGCCATGAATCACAAATGTTCTTAATGGTATCTAGAACAGCGGATCCTTTCTGGAAGGTTTTCAATTTACTTTGCCCAGATCCATTGGAGGAATTCCTATCTTTGGCAGCTATAGCCTTCCAAAACGTATTTCTTAAATATTAAGACTTGAAAGTTGAAGTAACTCCTTAATCTGTGGGCTGCAGAATGGATGTTGTGTTAGCAGTCATGAAAACAACATTCATCTCTTTGCATATCTCCATTAGAGTTCTTGAGTGACCAGGTGCTTTGTCAATGAGCAGTAATATTTCAAAAGGAACCTTTTTTTTTCTGGGCAGGTCTCAAGAATTGGCTTAAAATAATCAGTAAACCGTGCTGTAAACAGATGTGCCAGGACTTGTTTCATTTCTAGAGCACAGGCAGAGTAGAGTTAGCATAATTTTTAGGGGCCCTAGGACTTATGGACTGGTCAGTGAGCATTGGCTTTAACTTAAAGTCACCAGCTGCATTAGCCCCTAACAAGAGAGTCAGCCTGTCCTTTGAAGGCAGGCATTGATTTCTCTCTAGCTAGGGTCTTCTTCCATAGAAGGCTGTTGCGCCTCCACTGAAAATCTATTTTTTAGTGTAACCACCTTTATCATTTACCTTTGCTAGATCTGGATAATTTACTACAGCTTCTACATCAGCACTTTGAACCTTCATGTTGTGGAGAGAGCTTTCCTTAAACCTCACGAACCAACCTCTTCTAGCTTCAGACTTTTTGTCTGCGTCTTCCTCACCTCACTCAGTTTTCAAAGAATTGAAGAGAGTTAAGGCTTTGTCTGGAAATTAGGCTTTTGCTTGAGGGAATTTCGTGGCTGGTTTGATCTTCTAATCAGACCACTAAAACTTTCCTCCTATCAGCAGTAAGGCTCTTACCCTTTCTTCTTTTTCGTGTGTTCACTGGAGTAGCATTTTCAATTTTCTTCAAAAACTTTCCTTTTGCATATACAACTTGGCTAAACATTTGGCACAAGATGCCTAGCTTTGGATCTCTCCTGGCTTTTGACATGCTTTCCTCACTACACTTAATCATTTCTAGTTTCTGATTTAAAGAAAGAGATGTGTGACCCTTCCTTTCACTTGAACACTTAGAAGTCATTGTAGGGTTATTAATTAGCCTAATTTCAATATCGTATTTCAGGAAATAGGCCTGAGGAGCGGGATAGAGATGGGGGAAAGGCTGGTCGGTGGAGTAGTCAGAACACATGCGATAGTGACTTCAAAGATCACTGATCACAGATCAGCATAACAGATATAATAATTATAAGTTTGAAATATTGTGAGAATTACCAAAATGTGGCACAGACTCATGAAGTGAGCACATGCTGTTGGAAAAATGGTACCAACAGACTTGCTCAATGCAGAGTTGCCACAAACCTTCAATTTGTAAAAACCGCATTATTCATGAAATGCAAGAAACTGAAGTGTAATAAAACCAGGTGTGCTTGTGCTCACCAGTTCTTTGACCATTCTCTTTCCTAACTGTTCCTCCACATTTCCATTCATCGGTAAGTCTTAGTACTTTTTTCAGAATACATCCAGAATATGACCACTTCCCATTCTATGTACTGCCACCTCACTAGTTAAGTCCCCACCATTTATCCCCTGGCCTGTGGAGCCTCCTAACTAGTGACCTTTTCCATTCTTGCCTGGCCATAGTGCATCCTCTACACAGAACCCAGAGTCATTACTTCAAAATTTTAATTAGATTTTAATTATTTCCTTGCCTAAAAACCTCCAAAGTCTATTTATTTCAATATGAATAAAATTTAAATGGCTTAGCCCTTAATTTATTTCTGTTTATTTCACTCATAATTCAGGTTGGCCCACACCAGGGCTTTGTCTTGAGGGCCTCCAATAAATAGCAGCCCTCTTCATGCTCAGGTTTTCAAATTTCTCAAATAAATTGTGAAATAAAGGAATGGCTGATAGAGTCTGGGGTTGGTGGACGTGACTTCAAGTCTTACTTAGCCAAGGTGGCTAGCTCAGGGCTTTTCAAAGTCTTAATATACTTATGAATTACCTAGTGATCAGGTTAAGTGCAGATTTTAATCAAGGTCTGGAGTGGATGCCAACACTGGTATTCCCCAGACCCCACTTTGAGTATTAAGAAGCTGGCTGGTATTGGACCCTGCCTGTAGCCAATTAACTTATTTTCCCAATAATGGTCATTGCCGGACCTCTCTTAAAACTGGGGAGTAGGGAAAAACAGTCCACTCTAACACCCTGCCTGGATGGCTGGTGTCTTTGCTTGCCAGGGTCTCAAGTGAGACCTTTCTTCTCAGGGGCACCCCACCTGGCTGTCTTAAACAGTAATCCCACTGCTATTCCATCACTCTCAACTCCTTTATTTCATGGTATTTTTGTCCAGCTCTCCTAACTATCTGAAAATCTTACTGTTTAAGCTGTTTATTCATTTTTCCTTGGAACAGAGAATGGAGCCTGTCTTGTTCACTACTCTTTCTCTATAACCATAAAGGACAGTGCTTGATATATGTAGTTAGTGAATAAAATAATATGGATTAACTCTTATAAGACACATCAACCAGGAGTTCCATGATGGTGGGACCATTTTTTTTTTTTCTTCTTAACCATTGTATCTCCAAGTACCTAATACAGGGCCTAGCACATGATAGATTTTGAATAAATGAATGAGACCTCAAGTTAAATAGGGAAAGCATGTTTTTGAGTAATAACTACTTAATCAAGTTAACTGGAAGGTGTTACTTTACTTATGAATAGTCAGGATCATCTCCATGCTTTCCTAGACTTCTTTTTTTTTTTTTTTTTTTTAAATACTATTTTGCAGACTCCCATGGTCTGGGCAATAAAAAGTGGGGAGTGTTTTGATATTAAGAATGCTGGCTGAGTAGTTAGTATCAGACCTTTTAAAAATTCTATTATCAAGAGGCTGCCAAAGACTATCATTTGGGAGGAAGCCATTGTCAGCTGGCATACCTGAGTATAGGCACAAATATTCCTCAGAGAATGAGCCATCAGTCTGTCTGTCTCCAGCTCTCATTTTATTCGAATGGTATCAGAACTGCAAAGGTCAGTCATTGAGTTGCCTTTTCAAGTCACACTGGATAATGGCCTGAATTTTTCATTCATCTCTGTGAGAAGGATTGGGCTGTTCACCTGTCTTCTGCCCAAATGACTATTGCAGTTTGTTCATTTCAACATCCTTGATAGAGGGGCATTTTTCCCCCCATCATCTGAGGCAGGGGAAAAAAATGACTCAAACATTCTTTGACTAGCTCTTATTCTATCAATAGCAGCTTGTGAAGACTCCATTTCTATAACTTGGCTGCAACTGGCTTAATCAGAGAAGAAAAGGGAGAGAAGGAATGAACTGAAATTTGTCGAATGTGACTTTTGGTCCAGGTGCCTTGAAAGAGTAGCCATATAAGAGGTTGTTTGTTCTATGTTTCCAAAAATGGGGCTGGCTCTTATATAAGTCTCACTTTTGCATTTTTCTGTTTGGTAATTTGATATCTAATTTGTACACATAAGGTGTTGCTTTAGGGCATTCTGTGGTGTTAGTTTGGTTTGGTTTGCAACAGTGGGTTCTTATGGGATACTTTAACAAATATTAAATGCTAGAGATAGGGGCATGGAAAAGTACAGTGAATTAATCTATTATTCATTCAGCTGATATTTATTGGGTATCAACAATTTACCTGGCACTGTGCTGGCTGCTATGTATATGGAGACAAGAAATGAAAATCTTATTCCTTTCTTAGGAAGAGACTTTTCTTTCTAGTTCCTGGTTCTGTGTCCCTTCCTCTCTTCTTCCTTCCATCCCTGTCTTTCTCATACATACTCTGCTTCAATCAGGAGGAATAGCAGCTGCCCTGCCTGGTGATAACTTAGCATCTACTGGGCCATGGCTCACATGCTAGTGAAGGAAAACTGGTCACCTAAAAGTAGAAAAAAGGCTCTCCCCTGCCCTCTTTCTCTCGGACTTGCCTGTGCTGAGAATGGCATACTCATCAGTCTCCACATGGTAAGCAGGCCAGGCAAGGCCTGCCTGCTCGTGCCCAGTTAACCGTTTTTGACCTAGGACTGTGGGAGGAATTTGGGACAGACTAGCGCTGTGGACTTGGGGTAAGGGAACAGGAAGACCCATTTTGGTTTCTAGCCTGAACCAAGTTATTCAGAGTTTACTAATAGAACTTCCAGACTACTGGGAACTGCCCAGACATTCATAAAGCTATTCCTGCCTCCTGCTGGGCTGCTTGGGTCTGCTTGGGAGGGAGGCCGATAGGCAACCCCAACTTCAGAAATCATTCTCTGCTCTCAAGGACATCCTGATCTAGTGTGCAAGATGGAGAAGCAAATGCATGATTACCACATGTGAGATAGGCTCTATTTTAGGAGTGTGTCTCGGGTACTGTGAATAAGACAAAATGGCAGGACAGACACTTCTGCCTGTTACACTAATTGGTTAAGACTTCATTCTTCTACAGCAGATTGCATTATCGATAGCCATGATAAAGGAAGAAAATTGCCCCCAAATGGAAATTACAGTTATCTATGCACCGTCTTATTTGTGTACTTACAAACCATGTACAGTTTCCCCATCAGAGCATACCATGTCACAGTTTAATTTCAGTATTATTAATAACTGTGATCTGAAACCTTTGTGAGCCATCATTCTGAAACATCTGTACTTGACTTCTCTAAACATAGGGCTCTGGCCTGTCCCCAGCAGCCCGGTGTGCCAGGAAAAGCGAAGAAAAGACCTCATGCCACGATACAGGCAGGTGGTTTCCATGGTCACCAACACAGGAAAACTCCAACATCTTGGCGTAGGCTTAAGCAATCGAAGAAGAGTTTGAAAAACAATCAGATTTGTTTAACAGTATGTGCGATGGCTTCAGAAAAAAATGGCATAAGTGCCCCATAAGAGGGACATGCTTTCTCTTCTGTTGTAGAGCTGGGAGGTTAAGGAGCTGCCTGGGGATATGTATGTTTCCCACCTTCTCAGTGGTTAAGTAGGGAAAGTGAAATGGATATTATCAAGCACTCAGTTAGCAAGAGACCTCTTGTGGTGAGGCTTTTGAGGATCTGAAGATGTTGTACTGTGCGTTGTCCTGTAACGTGAAAGAAAACGTGCCGGCAGTTTGAGTGAAAACATCAATAAAGAAATAATAAAACCTTATTAAATGAAAAACTGCTGGAAAAGTGCATTTAACAAAATTGAAAGCAAGAGGGGCATTCTCAGCAGCAGCAACCTGCGAAAATGTCATCAGAGAATTTAGCTGTAACTGAGAGTGCTCCACGGTAAATGTATGCTGCACTTGTTCTCTGTGACAATGACACATCTTTTGTAATCTTTTCTAAATGCATCCTCAAAATGGGTTAATGTTTCCTTGCTTTGTGCTGAATTTCAGAGGAATAAGTGCCCTTAGGGAAATTTTAATTGTCTCCTTATTTCTTTTTTTCTTATATTAATTCCCCATACACTTGAAAATTAATACTACTGTAGATTTACAGAATTTGCTAATTAGTAAGAAGCTTGACATTTACTAATATAAAACTATTAATAAACCCACTAATTTAAAAATTATGTCACAATCAGAATGTTCCCATGGAAGCTGGAAGCCCAGAGAAAAATGTGGTCTTTAGATATTTATTAACAAGGTGATTAGTCAGAGGATTACCATAGAACATGTTATTTCAATGCTAGAAGTTTATTATGCATGTTCCTAATTGAAAGAGCCAAGATTGTGGAAGATACATGTGTTATCTCGTCCTTAGCCTGAAATGGATGGTACCATCTCAGGGCTGCCATGAAAGGTTTCCCTGAATCATTAGTCTGAAGTCTACAAGTGGAATGAGAAATAGGTTTTACATAGCATGCAGCAATTCCAATTGATTGGCAATGGCCATCTGGGAGGTTCTATCAAGCGACCCAGAAGAACATGTCAAAATTGATTAGTGATGTCTGCCACAGGTGCTGGAGGAGGAAGCTACAGCATGAGTGCCAGGTGTGGGCCCTTCTTAATATACCAAGAAACCAGGCAGTGAGCTTACCAAGAACTTTTGTTCTTTTCACTGGAGATCGGAGCTCCTGGGAATCGTGTGTTAAGTGGGGAAAATGTTCTTCTTGCACTGTGCAGTGGGAGCATTAAATAATGCTGTCCTAGAACTGTATAGAGCATGCTGATCTGAACCATGAAAAGGCTTCATGTGGCCGTGTGTGTAGCAGACTTGGACGCAGGCCAGGGAGATGATTGGAGAGTGGTTGAGATGATGTTTCCCCATTAGAGCATGAACCCTGGGCAGGGTCTAGTGCACACTCCTATTTTGTTAGCAGCGGTTCCATGTGCTGTTTCTATACTGTCACACACAAAGGCAAGTACTACAAGAATAGGAGTTAAGTGATGTCGACAAAGGTCTGTCCTGGCAGGACTCTTGGAGTAGGAGTCATCTAAACAAGATCCCTTGAAACTAGGATAAAACATTTTTTAAGAGAAACATTTTTAAAAATCCTGTTTGTTGCTTTTTTGAAAATCAGTGGTCCTTCCTCACTGTTGTCATTAAGCTAGGATTTGAATGTGTGTTACTAATAGTTGGCATTTGAAATACTATTTTTCTAAGCAAGAACCTTTAAGACTATAGAGATCAGAGCTTCTGTGCTAGGAGAACACATACCATTGTTTTACTTGGACTCAAAATTCATTTTTCAACAATACACATACACTTAATTAGTGATTGCTTGTCAGCCTTTTAATTATTATGTTGTGCTGCTTAGCCCACTCAGCAATGAGAGTTGCCATAAATTACCCTTAGTAACGGCATACACTCGATGTAGAGTTGCCCCCAACTTACATGTTTCTCTGATGTCACCCGAGAACCAAGCAAGCAGATGAGGCAAAGCAATGCAGAGAGATAAAGAGAGTTTGATTATGTCCTTGTCCTGTCCAGTTGACCCTGAGAGACCTGTCATGGCCACCTTGTGAATTCTGAGCAAACTCTTTGTGCCGATGGAAGACTAGACAGACTGACTCTGTGGGCAGTAGCAATTGTGCACTTGAAAATTAATTCTTTTCTTGACATCATATCTTTTTTTTGTTCTTCCTGTCACCTCCTCCGCTCACCCACCAGGATGTAGACATTTGGAGTGATCATTTACATGAAAAAAGTACAGCACATAAAGCAGTGTGGGCAGAAGATCTTTCTTAACACTGCTGGAGGTGGGGAGGAGACTGGTGTCACACACCCTGGGTACAAATTTCAGCTCCAGTACTTACTTCTTTGTGAACTTGGGCAAGTGACTTAAGCTCTCGGTGTTTTCTTCTGTGAAATCAGGATGATAATACTGCCTCAAGGCTATTGAGAGGATTGACATACTTACCTGAAGTGCTTATAGCCTAATGTCTTGTCTATAGCAAGGGCTGCAGGAATATTAGCTCTTATTATTAGTATGTTTAAAACATGCCAATTTTAAATGTTACTGCACAAGTTTTCTAATTGTCTCTACATCATGGGTATCAACAGGTGCCATCCTTGCATATTGACCTTGTAGCTTATTGACCCCCAAGTGCTATTTTCAGAAATGGCTTCTCTTAGCTTTATAAAACCGTGAAAAAGAGTACCCTTTAGCCCTGAGCACAGTCATTCCTAGACGAATGATGGTCACCATGGATAGGAGGAAGTAGCAACAGGGACAGAGGCAGAATTGCACACCTGGGCGTTGCCACTGTTCCTCACCTCCACCACTAGCCTCCATCTCCTCTGTGGTGTTATCATTCCCCCAGGCCCACCCAGGTCCTCACTTTGCCCCACCCTTCTCTGAGTAGTGCTTGGTGGCCACTTTGGTGGCTTGGTTTTACTGAGAAGAGATTTGGGTTTTCAGCAATGTCTGACCTTGATCAAATCACTCGACTTCTTTGTGTTTTGTTTTCCTCCATATCTACCATACGGACTGTTGGGGTTTAAATGAGCTAATGCAGGTCAAATGC
This sequence comes from Indri indri, assembly GCA_004363605.1. Lineage (NCBI taxonomy): Eukaryota > Metazoa > Chordata > Mammalia > Primates > Indriidae > Indri > Indri indri. The sequence goes on from RJWJ010002274.1 coordinate 25,278, forward strand.
CTAATGTGCATTCTGGGACACAGGAGTATTCAATTGGTGCTCACTGTCATCGTTGGTGCAAGGCTCTTACTGCTATGAAAGGGTATGAAGTCAAGGAAGAGGTGGATTTGGGGTCAGTCCATCTTCTCATTAACAATAAAACATGTTTGTCATAGTTTCAGGGAGACTAGTTCATTCTTCATCCTTTGTCATTCTGTCTCCTATGAATCTGGGTCTGTCTTTTCTAGGTGCTCCGAAAACTTTTTAGATGTCAATGACCAATTAGTGTTGCCTTTGAGAACTCAGCTCCAGCAAGCCCTTATATAAGTGACGAGGAGGATAAGGAAGAATGAAATAGTACAGTATTATTATGAAGGAGGTAATAGCTGGTATGTAAATGAGTATGACCACACAGGAAAGCTGTTTTGAGTCGGTGTGAATCATGAGACCAAAGTCAATGCATAATAGCCACCCTGCATACTCCAGCTCTCCTGCAGAAGCTTGTGTGTAGACAGAAATGTCCCGCCTGGCCTGAACAATGGAACCTCATGATGGGATTCAGGTGTGGGTCTCAGTCTGCAAGCTCATTAGTGTTGATGGTGCTCCCTAGCAGGCAGCTGGAGGCTCATTATGTTCATAGGAGTAAGATAATAATTAAGAGTTCTGAATTTCCAAATGGTGACAAATAGAATGAAGAGGTAATGAGATGGGTAGGAGTCGAGATCCCCTGATGACTGTGTGTCATGGTAAGAGGATGAAGAAATGAAAAAATGATGAAGAAAAAACTGCCATTGTCACTCTAAGAGCTGCTGAGAAATACCCAATTGTCTATGGTGCAGGGAAGTGGGAAGGCATTTGTCAGGCAATGAAAAAGGCAGAATTGCCCTGAATGGAGCCCTGGATAATGCTGTGCTGCAAAATCCATGATGGGTGGAGGAAGAGGCAAGACATGAGTGCTTTAAATTCATGTTTTATTTCATGTTCTGTAATAGCCAAATGTGCTGAAGTCAGGGAGATCTGGTTCAAGACCCCATCAGTGAAAGCCTCTCTCTATTATCGCTGTTGCAGTAAGGTCTGGTCATGTTGGTGTTAGTAAAGACATAACATAGAGGCTATAGTTTGGTTTTGTATGATCTCCTTTAACCAATATCTTCTGAGGGTCTGGGAAACCCAGGGGTTGGGTAGTCTGGGATGACTTTGAATTCAAGGTCCTGAATTTAAATCTGGTTATTTTCAAGCGGGTTTTCCATATGCTATTGAACAGGATTGAAGGAAGATGTTCATTATACACTTCTACACTTGTCCTCTTACTAGATTGTACTATCTATAGTACACTGTTAAGTAATAAATATATCGGTCATGTAATTACCTTGTGAATAGCACAATTAGAAATTGTAAAATATGGTAGAACACTTAAAATGTATAGAAGTAAATCTATAGATTACAAGTGACATGTAGCCATAAGTGATGCTATAATTAGACTTACTCATCTGTTTTACCAAATCCCGTGAACAGCATTGCTTTGCTGCAATATGCAAACATTTCATGAGTCAAAAAATGGTGGAATCATTTTACTTGTGTGCAGAGGTAGTAATCATTATCACATATTCATTTGTGTTGGTAACTTTAATTTATTCAATGTAAATGTTTAAAATACTACACAATTTATGTAGTTTTGCTTTGGTATATCTTCATTTTTTTTTTTTAACTTGTCAGAGCCTTAAAAAAAGTACAAGACTCTATGTCTCTTAAGCTCTGATTGACCTGTGCACAAAGAGATGCCAGCATGTGGTTCCTGCTTCTGGAAGATCACAGTTGATTTAGATTTACCATACAAGCTTTTGATGCCAGTTCTGAGTTGATGTCCCAATATGTGCCCAAAATGAACATGAAATGAACACATGAAATGAACATCTGTGAATCTTTTCTGACCACGCAGAGAGTATAATATAAATGGAAATACAATACCAAATTTGGTTGCTCCGGAAGGAGACATAACAGTAAAGTGATCTTCAACCTCTATTCTCTTCCTTAAATATTGTTTTAGTATTATAACCTGTAAGTTACCCCTGCTGTTACAGTCCATGTGAAAACATGGTTTGCATTTTTTTTTCCACTATAAAGATGAATTTCGGGGATGGGGGGGAACAATGAATTTCAGCCTCTATCAGACTGAGAAGTCATTCCATACTTTGTCCTTTGGTTTAGAACTTTATTTCCTTTGGAATTATCCTGAGACGGTCATCTACAAACACAGGCTGTTGATTTTCTAAATGGCTCTAGGCCTCGAAGCTGGTGTTACAGACCTTCACCACCTGTGTTTGGTTTGGCAGGAAACATTTGTTAAAACGACATAAGTAATTTTAAATTTTACACACTTTGCAAATATGGTGCTTTGTTTAATATTCAAGGCCAGGTTAAAGTGTAAAACATAGTCTCCTATAGATCAGTGGGAGGGAGGGTGTTGTTGATTCATGTTACACAAGGATGCAGTAAGTCCTTACTTAACATCCTGGATAAGTTCTTGGAAACTGCAACTTTAAGCAAAATGATGTATAATGAAACCAGTGCGACCATAGGCTAATTGATATAAACAAGAGTTAAGTTCCTATGGCATATTTCTGGTCACAAAAACATCACCAAACTTCTAAATAAAGACCAAAGCACTTCTAATATTAAACACTGAAATAAATGTGAGCTATACGTGTATTTAAGAAAGATTAGTAAAAACTAGATAATTATTTACCTACTTATTCTAGTTAAGGGTCTTGGGTGCCTGGAGCCTGTTCTGGCAGCTCAGGGCTCAAGACAGGAACCCTGGACAGGACACCGTCCCACCACAGGGCACACTCACACACCCACACTCACTCCAGCTGGGACCATGTAGACGCGACAGTTCACCTAGCATGCACATCTTTGGGATGTGGGAGGAAAAGAGTACACAAAGCCCACAAACATGCAAACTACACACAGACAGTGGCCTAGGCCAAAAAGAAATGAGATAGTTATAAGATCATGTCTTCCTTATTTGTCTTTCATTCTCTCATTGGATGAGTCAGCTACAAAGTAGATGTTATTGGGAGCATAGGGGGGTGGGGCAAGAATGTCTAAAGAGGTCTGGGGCAGAACAGGGAGTAGATGAGACGGCTTGTCAGGAAGCTGGTCATGAGCAGGCCAGAGTAAGGTGTTCCTGGACTTCACTACACATTAGAATTACCGTGGAAACTCTTAAAAAAAATAAAGACTTGATACCCTGGTCTCAGCCAGACCAATTAAATTAAAATATCTGAGAGTACGCTGTTGGCAAGGGTGTGCAGAATTAGAACCCTTATTCATTGATGGTGGTAATGTAATATGGTAGTTGCTAAGGAAAATAGTTTGGCAATTCCTCAAAAAGTTAAATTTAGAGTTTTCCTGTCATCCAGCAGTTTCACTACTAGGTATATACCCAAGAACCATATGTTCACACAAAAACTTGTACTTTAATGTTCGTAACACTAGTCATAATAGCCAAAAAATAGAAACAAATGTCCATCAACTGATGAGTTCATAAAAAAGTGTATACATACAATGTAATACTATTCAACCATTAAAAGGAAGGAAGTACTGATACATGCTACAACATAGACGAACCTTAAACACATTATGCTAAATGAAATAAGCCAGGAACCAAAGGCCACATATTGTATGATTCCATTTATGTGAAATGCCCATAATAGGCAAATCCATGGAGACAGGGAGCAACGGTTGCCAGGGCTGTTGGGAGGGGAAAATGTGAAGTGACTGCTAATGGGGTATGTTTTTTCTTTTTGTGATGAAAATGTTCTGGAACCAGATAGTGGTGCTGGTTGTACAATTTTGTGAATATACTGAAAGCCATTGAATTGTACATTTTAAAAGGGTAAATTTTAATGGTGTGTGAATTATATCTCAGTTGTTTTTTTTTCATTTCAGCATATTATGGGGGTACAGATGTTTAGGTTACGTATGTTGCCCTTATATATCTCAGTTTTTAAAAATCTTAACAGAAAAAAATATAACTGGGAATAGTTCATCGGCATCTTTAAAGCTCCCGAGATCATTTTTAATGTATAGTAGTAAAGACGTTTTTTTTGGAAAATCAGGTTTGAACTCTGAATTCTCTGTAGCTTAAACCTTCATCGTCATGAGCTTCTCATCATTCTGTAAGTGAAACACCACACAAGGCCTTGCATGATCTGGTCCCTACTCACCTTGCAAACCCGTCTGCTCACCTCTCTGCCCTGCTTCCTGCTGTCAGACTCCACCAGCACACTGTTCTAGCCATTGCTTTACGTCCTTGAGCTCATTCTTGCCCTGGAAGCTTTCATCCCCAGAGAGTCACGTAGAGTGGGCTACTCATCATTCAAGTCTCAGATCAAATGTTAGGTCCCCTTTCCTTTGACACTAAACCAGCCACTTCCTCTCCATCTAAGCCACTACCTGTTCTTGCATCCTGATTATTTCCTTCAAGTCATGATCAGAAATGTTTCTGTTTGTTGACTGGTTTGTAGTCTCTGTCACTTACGGTTCCTCCTCACCCTGCACCTAGAATGCTCCGTGAGAGTAGAGGCCTGGTCTGTTACGTTTACCACTGGAAAGTATTCAGAGTATGGCAAGTATGTAATAAACATTTGTTGAATGAGTAAATAGGTGACTAGAGCTTCATAAGCAACCAGTTCAAGGAAAGATTATTTAAGTGTAGACAATTCCTGAACATCTTTGTAGAAGTGAAAGGAACCAGTGAGAATAAGGTAAAATAGCAAAACAAGCAGAAATACAAGAAATCAAAAGTGACAGAGAAGAGAGAAGGAGAGGTAACTGATGAAGTGAGATCTTGAAAAAGCAGTTGGCATTTTGAAATGCCTGTGTGTTTTCTATGTATAAATAGCTGAGGCTCAGAATTTTCTTTGACTTGTTAACAATTGGAAATTTTTCTTAGTGACATCATAAGTTGATGAGTTAATATACTTAAAATTATCTCTTTGTTAAAAGTGTTGTAGGTACACTTTGTTTAAATTTTGGAACACTTCAGGTTGTCTTCTCTTTCTCTATGTTCATCTTGTTATCTTATGGGATCTTCTTATACCATCTCCTATGGAATTTTGACATATGTCTCTAGGTTAGAATGTTCTATAAGTCATATAAACTTAAAGGTATGTCTCCAACCATTCATTTATGTTCCTTGATTGTATTCCAAGTCATCAATAAAATCTGTTTGAGAGCCTGGCCAGCTCAGATGGTGTGGTTCCTCAGCTAGATGACAGGTCATTTTTCCTGTTAAGGTTAGTCTTGGGATCCATTAACCAGCAGCTTTTCAAGCCCATTTAAATTCCTGGTTAACAGTTGAGCCTCAAGTTTTTAGAAATCTACTCTCCAGTTGGTAGAAGCATCTGGAGTTATGGCTTTTTCTCATATCTCCTGGAGAGATTCATGCCTTTTAGGGTTGGTCTAGATTCCTGCCATTCACTGAGTAAATCTAATTGATACATGAGAAGTAATCAAAATGATGCATAAATGTAAAGTATGAAATACCTTCCTCATAGGATTGTCAGGAGGATGAAGCAAGGTATCATATAAATTGCTTAGACTCATGAAAGTACTGAGTAAGTGTTAGTTATTTCTTTTATTTAATCATATGCTACTTTTTAATGGACACTACCTCTAATACGGAGAGGTAGTAATCACCTAATGGCGGTATGGTACCAATAATGGTTTTATTTGTCTTTAACTGTTACATGCCATTTTTGTGATAAGCACTATACCAAGCAACTTTCCAATATTAACTTATGTATTAGTTGACAATTAACAATTGTTTAACGAATGAAACTAAGCATTACTTTGTGCCAGGGTAAAATATTAACACGGATATGATGACTAGCATTTACCAAATACTTGTTTAGTGCTTTACATGTGTCTTTGAGAAGAAAGTACTATCGTTATCCTCATTTCACAGATTCGAAGAAGCTAAGGAGCATGCCCAAGGTTATACAGCTAACTGGGAAAGAAAATAGAATTTGAACCCAAGTTTATGTAACCCCAGAGCCGTATTAACCTCATTGTTGCAGAGGTTCTACTGAAGTCAGGTTCTGATAGAGTGTAAGAATCCATTCTTTCAGAAAAGTTCCCAAGGTGAGTTTAATAAGCCTAGTTTTGAAACTAGTGCTCTGGTGATGTGCTTCTCAAACTTTAATGTGAATGCAACATAACAGGAGATCTCGTTAAAATACAAGTCATGCATCAGGGCTGAGCTGGGGCCTGGGAATCTGCATTTCTTACAAGTCATGGGTAATGCAGATGTTGCTAATTAGCAGACGACATCTTGAGTAGCCAGGCTATTACACGGTTTGTAGAAATGTGAGCTCTTTTTGTTGGTCCCAAAGAAATAATTTTCTCTAAGGAATAGGGAGAGGAATTATGAAATGGGGTGGAAAGGTTTTCTGGTAGTCTGTTGGTTAGGATTTCACATGTTCATCTGCTTGGCTGCTTAGGTGTGTTTTGCTGAAGTCCTGAGTTTCTCAAGTTGGGTCAGTGGGTTTTGAAGGGACCTCATATTCTCAAAAAGAAGTTTATATTTAGTTCTCTCCATTTGATGAAATAATATATAAGTAATAGGCACAAGCTTATAATCTGAATCACTTGTCATTCATCTTATAACAGAGTACTGCTATGTGGCTTTAGCACCAAGGGATCCCCTAAAGTGACAGAGTTATCTTTAATTCAGTGTTTCTCAAATTGAGGTCCCTGAAGTCTTAAATTCCTAAGTTTAAGATATACTTAAATAATGTCCTCTATAAAGAGCCAAGAGACCCACTAAGGTTCAGAATAAATTTGAATAAGCCACTCGACTTGCTGGACTTAACTTGACATCTCTAAAATGAGAGGGCTGGCTATAAGGGATCTCTTTGGTTATTTTCTGCTCAAAATTTCTAGTGTTGATTTTTCTTTTTTGGAACAAGTTTCAATGCATTTAGCAGTTATTTTAGTTGGATGTTAACATAACATTTGAAAGCAAACCGGAAAGAAACCTTCTCTACCCTAAAGTGAGCTATTCCTCACTCTTTCATCTCCTGTTGATAATGGTTTGGAAATTTCACATTTAACGACCTGCATTTGCTTCTGTGGCCATTGAACCTTATTCCACTACAAGTTAGGTTGCCCATCTAGGCCTGTCAAAAATGACCAATCAAATCCACTGTGAGTCACACAGAAAAGAATAATAGAGATCTTTCCATTGCCTCCTTTCTGTTTATTAAACTTGAAGATAAATTTCTAAAAATAATGTAATGCTACCAGCTGGTGAGAGTTACAAGAGAAAGAGAGGTATTGATAGGTTATAGGAGGTAGAGGGAGGATACAGATAGGTTATAGAAGAGAAGTAGAGAGAGGCTACCTTTTATGGCTGAAAAGGTGAGAAACAGGGACTCATTAAATACTTTGAAATCACTATTTTTAGTTCCAAATAAAAAGGATCAACAAATAATATAAAGAAAAAAATTTAATTGGCTAGAAATATAAGACTGTGATTTTCATTAATATACTTCTATTACTTATTTATAAAGAGATAGTAGGGCTCAATGGCTGTTTAATACAAGTCCCTTGTATTAGCATTGCATTGTATTAATATTTGTATTGTATTATAATTATTACAAATAATTACTACTTATTACAATTAAATATTGTATTAGTATTTCTTTCTTGGCTAATGCCCACTAATAAGTCTAAGGCTCTAAACCTTGGACTGAGGTCACTTGCTTGTGTGGATTCCAGAAGCCAAGAAATTGCTAAGAAATTATTTCCGGGAGAGAATTTTCCCTGAAAATTCAACAGAATATTGGTACATGCAGCCTTTTTGTTTGGTAGAAAAGATTCAGCAATTTTACTTTAGCTTAAAATAAAATTGCTTTCTGCCATTTTTATGTGAGAGGAAAGTATTTAATATTTATCTCAGTCTTGCAGACAGTTTGAGATCCTGGAGATGCAGATCTTCCCATCAAGCTACATTGACTCTTACACTGTTCCATACTTTTGTCCCTTTTATAGTTCCTGGAATATTTTTCTTCTCCACTGAAAGTAAAACTTGAGAAAATATGTCTGCTAGCAGCACAAATGGGCAGAATTTTACTGCAATGAAAGAAGAGGTAGAACTGGATTTGGGTGGACAGAGAAAAGAATATTAGCATTTTGGGGATACCTACATCCTGTAGCAGACACAGTGCGATGTGCTTTACATACCCCACCATCCACTATTTTCAGATGAGGTACCTGAGGGTGAGGAGTTCAGTGAATTGTGGAAGACCAGTAAGGGAGTGGCAGAGCTGAGACTCGGGCACAGGTGCTTTGAACTTTACCTCTTCATGCCTCCTCTCAGCAGAGGGTAGTATGCGGGTTGTATGGATAATCAAAGGGGAAGGAATAGTAAAGAGATCGGAGAGCAGTCAGCATTTTGTGTTGTTGGCGGGCTAGACTCATGAGAAGAAATATAAGGGAAATATATAAGCTTGTTGGCAAGAGTGGTACCTTGGAAGGAGGGAAATGAAGAGCAGGGTAGCCTGGGGTAGAGGAGAAAGTGGGAATAAGGAAGCCCAAAACGTAACATCAGGGACTAGCAGAATGGATGGATGAATAGCAGAATTTTGGATTGAGGCTGTCTCCCAAAAGGCAGCAAGAAGAAATAAAGATATCAGAAGATTGAGAAGAGAGTTGGGAGGTTAGAATAAATAGAAATGATGTCAGATAGAATCCCTAAAAGGCAAAAGAGTAAACTGAGGTCAGAGAATATTTGAAGAAATAATGACCAAGAATATAAAACATGCTATGCAAACTGACAACCTCACATTAACATTGTTTATAGACTACCAACTAGGAGGAATCAGGTAAGTAGTCTACAGTGGGTCGAATCATGTTCCCCCAAAAGCAGCCTCAGAATGTTACCTTATTTGGAAACAGGGTCTTCACAAATGTAGTAAAAATGAGGTCGTACTGGATTAGGATGGGCCCTAAATCCAATGACTTTTGTCCTAATAAGAAGAGGGGAGGACACACACAGGAGGCCATGTGAGGATGGGGTAGAGATTAGACTGCTGATGCATCTGCAAGCCAAGGAATACCAAGATTGCCAAGGATTGTTGACAACCACCAGAACCTAGGAAGAGGCAGAAGAATTCTGCCCTAGAGCCTTCAGAGGGAGCACGACCCCCAGTTTTTGGTAATTGGTTATAGTAGGTTTAGGAAACTAAGGTGCAGTCCTACACTTAGACCCCTTAACAACTCTAATAAGAGTTTTGAGATTAGAACATCATACAGTGAACAGGAATCTGATTGTCATTGGACTTTCTCCACAGCAACACCAGAATGCAAGAAGCAAAGGAGAAATAGTTTCAAAGTGTTGAAATAGGCAAACTTTGAGCTTAGGATTTTATTTCAGGCTACTTACTTAAATGGAAGGGTAGAATAAAGATACCGTCTCGAATAAAATCTCGCAGTTTGCTACATGTAGACCCTCTCTGAAAGTAATTTTGCAGAATGTATTCTAGCAAAGAAAAAGAAAATGAATCCAGTAGGGAGGAATGAACTATGGTAAATAAGAGCAAATAGGGAATTCAGTGTTTTTTGTATGAATAAAGAGTAGCAACTTTAGTTTCTAGAAGTATGATGGGGTAGATAATCAGAAAATTCTCTGCTAAAAAGTAATTCGAAATGCTGTGCAAAGTATGCAAATATTCACTCAAAAGCATAGCTGACCTTTGAAGAAAATGGGGATCTAAAAACCAAAGAGGAAGCTAAGATTCAAATGAGGCAGTGGTGCTGACGCCCATAGCTGCCTGGTGTGTGTGTGTGTGTGTGTGTGTGTGTCTGTGTGTGTGTCTGTGTCTGTAGACCTTTGTAAACAAGATCAATGACAATATGACTAGAGTAAGCAGTGGGGGCTACAAAAAGCATATAAATAATTATTTGAAATTATAACAAGATTATTTCAACACAGAAATTAGGATATGAGGAAGATAGGATAGGGTACCTGAAAGGTCGGAGGTGTAAGACTATATACCAAGGACATAGATATTGATCTACTTTTAGATATGGATAGGGAAATTGAGCATTAGTATGGATAGGACAAGATAAGAATAACCACTATAGAAATAAAAACAGAATGTATACTTTTCATACCCATGAGAAAAAACCTGATCTGAGCTGTGGAAGGTAGGAAGGGGAACATGTGAAACAAACAAAAAGATGAAATAAGATGTCTGAAATAAGCTCAAAGAATAATTAACATAAATGTGCAGGTGTTGAAGTTATCAAGCAAATTATCTAGTTGATAGAAAACAAGATGCTATAATATATTATTTATAAAAAGACATTTGAAAGGACATAGGTTGAAATAAGGTTATAGAAAAAGTTGTACTTGTCAAGTACAAACAAAAATGAAACAAAACAGGATCAAGTGAGTAAAACAATCGGAAGCATGCACATGCAATAATACAACTTCGAGATACAGAAAACAATAGTGTATGGCATTTGACATCGACTTAGCAATTGTATTAGAAATTTAGCACAGTTCTCTTAGAAACTGATGAAGCAATGAGACAAAAAGTAAGCAGAGATAGTGTTTTGTATAGTAATTAATGGATTTGAGCGACCATGTATGTATTATAGAATTTACTCAACAAAAGCAGAATATATTTTATTTTGGAGGGCATGTATCTTAGGTACAAGCTTCATCTTTTAATGGATCAGGAAGGAAGCCTCAAATTCTAAAAAATCAACAGTGTAGAAGTTCTTTTTTCTAACTACAGTGCTATAAATCAGACATTATTAACAAAAAGATAGCAAAAACAGCCCATATATCTGGAAATGAAAAGATGTACTATGGAATAACCCTCAGGTTAAATAGGAAACGATAATAAGAATAGCAAAATTTTAGAGCTCAGTGATAATAAAAGCACAGTAGGTGAGAGATACAGCTAATGGAATACTTTGAAGGCAATATATAGCTTTTGTTACCCAAGAGAAAAACACAAATTTTGAAACCCCATAAGCTCAATGTTTGACTCAAATAACTAGAAAAATAGTAAATCCAATGAAACAAAGGGGAAAAAATCAGAGGAAAGAGATATAAGTGCAGTAATGAAATAAAAATAATATTAACAAAAGCTAAGGAATCAAGAGTTGATTCTTTGAAAAACTTAATAGGCTAGATATAACTCTTCAATAACAGGTTAAGAATAATATATACATAGATTATGATAAATTAGGTAAAAGAATTATAGATTATATTTTAAATCTATTAAAAATAATATGACTTTATACCAATAAAGTTGAAAACTTATGTGAAAAGGATATATGGCTAAGAATGATACCAAAAATACTTAAGGAAATCAGAAAACATTACATAAATTTTAATAATTATCAAAATTTAATCCTCTCCCTGCAATAGGGAGAGAGGCACAGTTTCACAAATGAGATCTATTTAACTCTCAAGGAACAAAAAAATGCTTGTTCATCAAATTTCTTTTAGAAAAAAGAAAAAAAAAAAAACCCAACCTACTAAATTTGATTTAGATAACAAAACCTAGATAAGTTTAGGTTAAAAAATATTATTGGCCAACTTCACTTATGACACTGAACACTAAAAATTCGAATCTATAGTATATTAAAAAATAATATATCATGACTGAGTTAATCATGAGAATGAAAAGATGATTCAATGTTTAAAAACATTTATTGATGTAGTTTACCATATTAATAGCAAGGAACAGGCAATTGCATCATCAATGATATAGAAAAAATATTTAACATTTTTTTCTTTTTAAAAATGGAATCAATCCTTAGCAATCTTGAAAGAGAAGATATTTTTTTCTTTAGCCTGATGAAGGCTTTCTACTAAACACCTATAGCATCATTCTTAATGGAAGAAACAAAAGTTTAAACACATTTTTTTGAGGTTAGTAACAAGAAAAGGATGCCTGTGTTACTTCTACTTTTCAACACATTACCAGATACCTAACTAATGCAGTAAGACAAAGAAACAAAAAGTAGAAGAATTGAAATGAGAGATATGATTGTCATCATTTCTAAGTGAAATCATCTATATAAAGACCCAAAGAGAACCAGCAGAAACCATTAACAGCAATACAACAGTTCAGCTCGGTTGCCAGCTATGAGAACAACATATAAAAATCAATAGCTTTCCTCTGTATTGGAAGTAACTAATTATAAATTCTGACAATAATAAGATATCATTTATAATAGTGACATAAACTAAAAGCTATCTAGGAATAAATCTAAGACAGAATGCATAAAACATATAAGGGAAATTTAAAACTATATTACATGAGTTTTATTATGGTATTAAAGAGAATAAATGCAGTGTTCATAAATGGCTTCATTGAATATTGTGAAGATGTCACATTTCCCTCTCATTAAAATTTAAATTCAGTCCAACTAACATCTAAGTGAGACGTTTTTTTTTGAAGGGGCAGAGTCGAGGCTAAAATTTATATGGGAGAATAAATAAATGAAAGATCCTCTCTCTGCAAGACATTAACAGTATGTAGCAGGAGTTGGCAAACTACAGCCAACAAACCAAATCCAAGCTGCTGCCTGTTTTTGTAAATAAAGTTTTATTGGGACACAGCCACACCCATTCATTGTATTGTCTATGACTGTTGGTATGTTACCAGGACAAAGCTGAGTAGTTGCAACAGAATTTGTGTGGCCTGCTGCATCTGGCCCTTCAAAGAAAAAAGGTGGTGACCTCTGTTCTACAGTATCTGGCATAGAATCCGAAGAGAACAGAATTCAGACTCACTCCTATGTACATATGGGAACTTGGTGTAATCGTTTCCAGGAACTGATACTAAGAAAATTGACTCACAAAAGGAGAAAAATGAAACTATTTCTGTATTTCATACTATAAACAAAGTTCCAAGTGGAATAAATACCTAATTGTTAAGGGTGAACATATAAAGTTGATAGAAAACAGAGGAATATATTTTCGCAACCTTGTAGATAAGAATTTGTTACATAAGATTCAGAGCTTGAACTATAAAAAGAAAATCGATGGATTTGAATACATCAAAATGAATGATTTTGGTTTAATGGAGGGAACAATAGAAAAATTAACAGATGGTGAAAATATAATTGTCATTTATTAGACCATGTTCAATAGTTAGAATATACAAGGGACTCTGGAAAATTAGCAAATAGAAGGGAGACCAATATTTAAAAGGACAAAGTATATGAATTGACAATTCGTGGAAGGAGAATTATACGTACTTGTGTGCGCACACACACACCACTATTAGAGACAAGCAAACTGAAAAGAAGAAATGCCATTTTACCTATTGGTCATTAAAAGCTGGGAAAGCAGATAGTACTATCAAGTGCTGGTAAGAATATGGAAATATAGAAATCCTTATCTATTGCTGCTGGGAATGTAAGCTGGTGCATATATTTTAGAAAATCTAAGTATGCATATGACCTGAAACCCAGTAACGGGATGCTACTGTAGGTATCCAAGGAAATGTATGTAAGAATGGTAATCATAGTGTTGTTTGTGGTAAAAGATCATAGTCAGGCTAGCTTTTTAGCACTGGAGAAATGGGCCAAGACTACAACAGTGGAATGCAGTGAGAAGGAATAAGCAGCGAGAAGGAGTTATTTATAACAACATGGGTGAGTCTCTAAAAACAATGTTGAGGAAAAAAAGAAGACTGATATTTAAAACATACAATTTATATACAAAATTAAAAACCATGTATAGGAGCCCTAAATATTTTTGACATATATGCAAACATGTAAAGAGTATTCTGAATAGTACATTAATTATTAAAACAATGAATCCCTGTGGTGGGAAGGGAAGGAATGGGATGGGATTAGACATAGAGAATAACAGAGATAATGATAAGAAGAAAAATTAAAATGAAAGAAGAGCCTTTCTTAGGCTCCTGATAATAGTAGCTTGTCAACTAGAGCCTGTGTTTAAGTCAATTCTGCACAATTGTCCTTAAGAGGAAACAAACTCCAGGGGCATTACTCTTTTCAGCATTGTTGGATCCAGGTGCTCTGATAATGTCAACGGGTTTGGGTCTCTCTGTGTGTTGGCTCTCTTTGCCTAGTGCTGGCTCCATTTTTGGGCAGACTCTTTTTAGGGAGATCTCTAGCTCTTTCAGGGTCATAGTCTACCAGCCTGGTGACTCAGCTGAAAGAAAGAGCCCTTGTTAGTACCAGCAATATTCTTCCAAAGGGTATTCTTGCCTTCGATTGGCCCGTTTTGTGTCCTGTGTTCACTCCTGAACCAATTATATGTCAGAGGGGACTAGGGGTACCTGGACCACCCGCCCTTCCCTAGACCCAGGCAGTAGGAATAGCCCATATTTAGAATATGGTTGGGTGTTGCCCCAAGAGAAATCAAAGTGATATGGCTACAACTATAGGAAGTAGATGCTGGGCAGGCAAATAACCACAGCTGGCTTAGCGGTGACTTGAATCAATTCTGTCTGTAGAACAGTTGGCATGATTTGCTATTTTTATTCCAGAAAAATGGAGAAAATGAAGAATGGTTAACTCCAAGTAACTGAAGCGCTAATACTCATATGGTACTTGTTTTATATGGCCCCAAAGAACAAATTTATGATAAATAGATGAACTTGGTATAAAAAGCAACTATGTTATTTGTAGAGTTGATTCTTGGAGGAAAGGATAGTGAACTTCCCATCACTGGGCACGTTCAAGCATGTGCTAGCCAGCCACTTGGCAGATTTTGTAGGGAATGGCCCAAGGATTGGGACAATAGCCAGATGTGATTGGTGGTCCTGAATCACCTGGGCAGCTTATCGAAGCATTGATTGCTAGGCCCTTCTCCCAAAGTTTCTGGTTCAGTAGGTATGAGGTGGGGTCTGAGAATTTTCATTTCTAGTAAGTTTCCAAGTGATACCGAGGCTATTGTGGTCAAGGGACCACACCTTGAGAACCACTGGGTTAGATGATTTTCAGCATCCTTATTGACCCATCATTTTTTATGAGCTAGTTATAAATGTTCTAAAAGCCAGTCTCTGTATCACTGGAGTAAACCTTCCTACCTTATTTCTCTAGTACATGAAATGTGTGACTTTCTGGCTATGTGGGTGTTTCTACAGCAAATGACGTTTGCATAGCTCTCTGTCTTGTGTGTCTCTGAGAACTTTAGAATCATTAAATGATCATGCATTTATTGGTGTCCTTTATAAAACAGTCTGACAAAAAAACACATTCAACATGTTTCTCCTCTGCTCTCACACCACCACCAACCATCAACACACAATACTTCTGTGATCAAATGTCGGGGGAGGGTACTCACACACAGGCAGCAAACTCCAGCTGGTTATTCTCCAATTCAGTTCTGATGCCATCTACCTAGAGATAGCATCAGATCCAACGGGTTGAGGGCTCACTCCCTCAACACCAAACCCACCCCCTTTAGACACCAGTCACAAGCGCAGGCCCTGGAACTTATGACGGACTGGCTATAAATCAGGGATCTCACAACCCCCTCTTTGGGTCTGATTAATTTGCTAGAGTGGCTCACAGAACTCAGCGAAACACTTATGTTTACTGGTTTATTACAAAGAATATTACAAAGGATAGAGATGAAAAGATGCATAGGGCAAGATATAGGGGAAGGGCACAGAGCTTTCATGCCCTCTCAGTACACCAACCTCCAGGAACCTCCAGGCATTCAGCTATCTGGAAGCTCTGTCTTTCTGAAGTTTTGGGGGCTTCATTACATAGGCATGATCGATTAAACCATTGGCCATTGGTGATCAACTTTGCCTTAAGCCCCTCTCCCCTCCCGTGGGGTTGAGGGGTGGGCTGAAACTCCCAACCCTCTAATCCTGCCTTGATCTTTCCTGCGAGCACTCTGTTTTTCCACCAGTTGATCTCTGTTAATCACTTTTGTAGTACACTGTTCCTGAATTAGAAAAATGAAGTAGTTTCCCAGGGAGGGTCTATCTTAGTCATTCACAAAGCAACTTTGTCATGTTTAAGTATCCCCTGATGGAAAGAAAAATGATTCCTTGATGCTAGGTGGATTTGGCACATCATAGCTGCCAAGTGCCAATCTCCCTTCAACCCTCTAACTTCCCTTGAAAGGACATGGAACACCCCACGTACCTTGCTGCATCCTGGCTCTGTGTCAGACAGGAATTATTCTAGTCTCAAAACTCTATTTTGCCCCTCCCTTCTTTTTCTCATTCTTTTCTCTAATTTTAGAAATATTACTAGAATAGTTCTCTGGGAGTATTCTTATGTTTTTGTAATTGTAGGCAAGGTCAGACAGTATTTTTATTTGTTCTAAATTGCTATTATATGAACAAAGAGAAAACCATTTGAGAGAATCATGTAAGAATTAGATTTATAGTTAATACTTAATGAAATTTTTCAGCTTAACAAAGATGACAAAATGGGTGGGTAAAAGAAATAGGACCTTGTGGATATGATTTAAGGTGACAACCTGAAAGAGTAGAGGTATTTAAGGGGAAAGGCTGTTTCTTTGTCCACATACAAACTTCTTTTTGAAAATACTAACTTGAATCAAGGCAATGCTGGTCAGGAAAGTGAAGTATTTTAGGAAGCCTTACCCAGAATGTATTTGGTGGACATTCAATGGGGAGCAGCTTAAATAGCATCCTCTCTGCAACTAAGAATCTGTACTAATGGAATTTGCTTTATTTAAGGTGGTACATGAATTAAATGTCTTACTTGAATTTTATAAATGGCCATTTTCTAAATCATCTTTTCTTTCAAACTTCAACTGTGAGGAAATGTTCTTGAGATTTGGCCAATATCTTATCAAACCGTCTGTGGTATTTCTTAGACCTGTCATTCGCTCTTGTGAATAGGAAACCTGTGGTACCAGGATGTATCCTTTTTTTTTTTTTTTTTTTTTTTTTGAGAGGAAAAATACAAAACCTCTGAATCTAATGAACCAAATTAATACAGTATTGGCCCTGCAATATCTGTCCAAAAAGGTACATAAGGAATCCATCTCCCTCCCGATTTAGAGAAACCAGGTGAGATGTTACTCACATTTATTCTGAATCCAGTTGGTGGCACCAGTAATATGCTTGATCAATGTTGCAGAACTTCTGAAAAGAGTTGCTTAGCAACCGTGGCTTTAGAGGTGAATTTTTGCTTGACCTTTTCACTACCATAGCTGAGTAAATAAATTGGTGCTTCTAAAATAGGCCCAATGAATATCATAGGTACTTTGTTTTCAGTTTATCCATTGTGAATTTGAATGGTAGGCTAAAAATTGGGTAGCACCTTTGTGATGTGGAAGTAAGGCGTTATGGGAGGCTTTGAGACCGATTTTGTTTCTTCACCTCTTGGAGACTGTGCAAGTTATGACTTTTAATTAAATTCACTCATATAAATGTACTTACAATTTTTTTTTTTCATGTTAGGACATGAAATAGCATTTACTCTTGGGAAAAATTCCAGCTTCTAGATCATTGTCTGGTGTTGTCAGTGGTAGAGTTGTTTTATTTCCCTTTGATCATTGAGTCTTTCTGCCTAGGACCTCACTAGGAGCTTTATTCTTTTGCACTGGGAGTAACACGTATTGGTGAAATGGTTGGGGGAGTTATTTCTGTCTTGTTGAAAGTATCACTCATGACTGTGTGCATATGAATTTTGTACTGACTCTTCAGAATTTTTTTCTCTTTCCCCCCTAACTTAGTGTACTATGCAGAGGGCAACAGAATAAAATTTGATATTTTAAAATAATACATATTTTCTACACTGAGACATGATTTCACTTTGAAATGAATTTCTCAGTAATTCTGAATGTATAAATATGCCACGAGTTTTTTTGGAGTTAGCTATATATTTTTTTTTCAGTGAAAATATTCAAAATGCTCGAAAACTTTATAAATAATCTTTCTTCCTAGCCATGTAACTATTGTAGCTGAAGAACAATACAAATAAAAAAAGAAAATGTGCCAAAAGATAACTGTGATTGTTTGATAGACTTCCAAATTTCTTGAATGAAATTTTAGCCAAATAAATTTTGTAAATTTGCAAAACTAATGGTCAAGCAATAAACTAGTAAATAATGTTATGTAAAAGTTTTCTTCTTTATCTTTAAAACTCTTCTTTTAAATGTGTAAAAATAAGAGCCCACATGAGAAAACAATATTCTTCTGCTTATTGAAATAAAAAGAACCCTGGAATGATTTAGAAAGACCCTATAAAACAGAACAGTTTTTAAGTTAGTACCCATTAGGTATTGAGTTCTTCTAAAAGACCTCGAAGTTCTTGGAATAAAAGAAGCATTTTTATTTCTTCGTTTGATTTTGCTGCAAGCTTGTAGTGGTTCTTTTTCCTTTGGGGATTTTTTTTTTTTTTTTTTAAGCAAAATATCTATAAATGCAGACGTCAAAAGAATATGGTTTAAATGCCATCTTTCTCTAGGTGTCAGCTTTAATTGACTTTTAGAAAGGAACTAAGGGAACATGGAATGAAAATGTGCATTTTGACAAACAAATCTTAATGCCTTGGACTGAGAAAATGTGAGGTCATAGAGACATACCACTTTTTTAATGGCTAATAATGCAATGAACTTTGTGATTTTTTAATGCATATCTTGATAGTAAGTAACTTGATTTTTTCACGGTCTTTTTAACCAACTCTGAAAGTGTGATGTGTAAGACCTGGAGCATATATGAGTTGGAACTCAAGAAAAGTGGAAATGTCTGCTTCTAGGGAAATATCTGCAGTGAATTGTGAGCAATTAGTAAATGATAACTAGTTTTTTTTCCCCCAGATGGCACTGGAATTGCCATTTTGGAAATGAGCCCTGATCTGTTATCATATTTTTGAGTAAATGCCAAGGACAAAGGGAACATTTTATTAGCATTAATAAACCTTGGTTTGTTTGGAAGGTAGCAAGAAGGACCCAGCCCTTTCTGAGGATGAAAAAAATGAGAAGCAGAACACTTTTGTAGTCAATACATACACTCTATAAGGCTACTTCACATTTACAGTGTTTAAAATAGTCTTAGGGCCAGGAGATAATATATTCAGACAATCCTTTTTATGTGATGATTTTGTAACTTTTTATTTTACTTTGCCTTTGTAAACTCTGTTAGATCTCTGAGAAGCATCTTAATAAGCTACTCATTCGTTCGCAGAAAGCTATAGTTTTTTGTCCTGAGATTTGGGAATTGAAACTGAGGAGAGCTCTGCCCACTACCATTTCATAAATAAACAGTGAGATGTCTGGAGTAGGCTTTTATCTCCCTCTGATGTTCTGTCCTGCCTGCCCTAGTCTAGCTCTTAGGTGTGGGTCATCTAGCTTTTTGCAGCCTACCTGGCTCTGGGCTTCTCCAATCCAGCCTATGCCTCATTCTAAACCACTGCTCTGATAATATCATTCCTCTGTTCCCTTGTTAACAAACCACTAATGAATCTCTTTCTTTTTTTTTTTTCTTTTTTTTTTTTTTTAGGAGAAAGTCCAAACTCCTTAGCATAGTTTTTTTAAAGACTTTGATTGCGTTGGCTCAATCTCTCTTCTTTGAAGCTATCTCCTAAATACACATTTCACTTTCCCCTGCCACTCTCATCGTCTGGAGATTCTCCTCAACCTTTATCTTTCAACTGAAGTGCTTTGATAACTGTCTCACCCTCTTAGAAAAAATGCTGTCCTCTTCGTTTGTGATACTCGTTCCTTATTCTCAGGTTGATTCATTCAACACTTTATTACGGAGCTCATACTCTATTCCAGACGCCATGGCAAACACTTATCCCGGTCTGCCTCATGTCGGAGCTATGCACGTTGCTGTTTGCTCTGCACTGAGTCATTCATTTCCATGGACAGGACCTGCTCTTGTGTATCTCTTTTTTCTCAGTGTCCAAAAGTACTATGTTGGCTGAATCTAAAGATTCTGAAGTGAAACCTTGAACATCAGGAGTATATGCATTGTTCCAGTTAATGGAATGGGGAAATAGGGGTCTGCCGAAACCCTGCCTTTTCCTGTTCCCATGCACAAAGCTAAGTCTTGTCACCATTTTCTCCTAGATGTTTTAGTATCGTGTCCAAGCTGTGTTTTTACAACTTTCCCTTCACCCATTGTTAGTTACAATTCTGTTTGCAGTTGTACATCATGAGTATAGGTAGTTAGGTCTTATGAAAGCAGTGAATGAATTGATGGCAGATAGGAAAGATTCTTTTTCTTTCTACATGTTAATTTGTCAATGGACAAGTCTGTATTTTAAGGGCAGTATAGTGGCCTCTTTATGTAAAATGGAACATTTTATTTTGTATTTTGATGAGTTCTCCTTAAAAAATGGTATTCAGGTGGCCTTTGGGGAGTGCGCCATTCATGAGACACTTGTAAATGTCATCTTTGGACTTGTGTCCTCTCTAACATTTTGCTGCCCACCCCCAACCCTTATTTCTTATGCCTTTGCTCACCGACTTTTTCATAGCTTTCAGAGGAGGAAAAGAACTGTCAGATCTGGGGCTGAAGATATGCTTTTGAAGCAAGACGGTTTGCTTCGCTCTCAAAAGAGCCACTTCAATCTCTCCTTGTCCCACGTAAAGCAAACACTTCTGTTCCTTGCCAAGGGTGTTTAAAGCCAACTGAATAGGCTTTGCCTTCCACGGTGCAACACTCCAGAAGAATATTTCAGAATGTCTTTAATCCATTAATTTCTTGTTACTGGAAAATGCTTTTCGGAGTTTTCTTGGGGCAAGAACATAATCATTTTGGAGAGCACATCTTCAGAATTTTGTAGCAAACGTTTGATCCCGTGTGCCTCAGTGCAGCCTAGCTCTGCTGTTCATGGCTTAAATAAATTTGAACCGTTATGGTCAATACTTCTCCTTACTCTCCTCCCCTTCCATTGTGCTGTGTCGACTCTCATCTTGAGCATGAAAAATGAATTTAAACATTAGTGGTATCCATTTGGGGACTGAGGCTTTTATTATAAATAAAATTATTCATTTGTTATGTCTTGTTGTTTTCAGCAGAGAGCGTATTGATCTTTGCATTGCTATTCAGGATGGCATAAGGAGCTCCAACACGAGGAGGACATGGCAACATTTGTGGACAGATTGAATACAGTGTGTAATGACAGAGACAAACCTTGCTTACTGGCCATACTATATTATACAAATCATTTGTCAACAGTTTATTGAATTAGTTATTAAAAAGAACAGACTTTTCCAAACAAGCCATCACACAGAGAATGTTATCAGGGACAAACAATGTTAGGATGATGCATTCAGGACAGCCTTAGAAAGTGTATTTCTGAAGAATTAGACGAGGTAGCTTAAAGGACATTTCTGCTGATGCATTAGAAACAAAAAGTTTGCTACAATGCAGACTGCTCTAACAGCCAACTCCAATAGATAAAAAGAAAACTTTGACAATATCTTTTAATACAAAATATTGCCTTTCGAAATGAGTGATGTTAAGTTTCCTCTATTTTCAGACCATTTCCATGTTGAGTACTTCTGAAATAAATGGAAAAAAATAATAAAAATAGCTTTATTACTTTACAGTGATTCTCACTGAATAGATGCTTTAGATAAAGGTGCCCTTTTAGTCCTTCCGTAAAAATCAGAAATATTTGTCATTTCCTCAATAGGTTGTAATCTTGTGAATTCCTTTAATTATTCAGGAAACTGAAGTTATTAGTGATCTGATGATTTTTCATTTCTCAAGAGTTTTTATTTAAACCTTCCTGTACCAGTAAAATGAGTGCAAGCACTATTTTAATATCTTTATTGCTAAAGATAGATTTTTGCTTTTAAAATTGCCCTAAGCACATGTCTCTTCTTTGCTCTGCGTGTGCTTGTTGCATATTAGCCAGCTTAAATACTCTTGGCGAAACATTCAAAGACAATCTTGCTGTCTTTTCTCCCAATTGTAATGGGGCAAGTTGGTTTTCTTGTGGTCATATATATATATTTTTTTACTTTGTTTGGCAGATTATTGGGTTCAAAGATACTCATTTAGCAGTGATTGCTCAGTTAGAGCTTTGTTTCTTCTATTTCTATGGGAAACGTTTTCATATAAATGTGCATCTACCCTTGGGTTATTAGAGCACATCGCCACCAGCTAGCGCCAGCTTTTGATGGCATTGGTCAACAGAAACAGAGGAAGTTCTCAGATGCTTTCATCATTCTCTAAGATGACCAATACCTTTTTTCAGTGTGTAGAATCTGCTACAGAGGTCCCTGCCAACCCTCTTTGTAAGACAAACCTTGTGTGACCATCATCCATCTTAACTTGTCATCTGTGGAATTACTGCACAGAAACGAACACATTTTATCTTAAATGCCAGCTCACGGTTGATAGTGAGCTGATGGTGAGGAGGAGGGTTCTGAGGCTGCATGCAGGATTAGCAGGTAATGACTGCCCTGGGTGCCAGAGGGGAAGGAGAAGCCCTCCTTGTCAGACTCTACTTCTCCCAAGTTTATTTTTTCTTCCTAGAGCTGAGACTGGCATCTTTATTTTTATCACAGACAGAATGATGAATTGCTGGGACCTGACACTGAAGGAATTATAATAAATAGGTAACTTTGTGTGCGTGCAAGGACGGTTTGAAAGGATGGAGAAGATGCGTGGACATCATAAACTTTGCCCTGACCCCTTCAAATGAAGGTGACTCGCCCATGAAACAGTGTGCCTGAAGCATATATGTGTTGGTCTCTAGACCTGGGCTACTTCTTGCTACCTGCTGTCTCTCTGTCTTGACGCTCCTGGCTCCTTGCTGCCTGTTTGCTGGTGAGAGCAGGCATGCACATGGTAGCTTGTGGTTTACTGAGTCCTCGTTGCCTAATGACTTAGTTTTAACTGTCTTTCCTTGGCCTTGACCTCTTCTCGTAATAGGATTTACCTTTTAGCTTCAGACCCTGCTGTGAATGGGGTGGGATGGGTTGGCTGACCTAGTTATGCATTAGAAGAAGATTGAAGTGGCTTTTTGATCTGGACTTTGAGCAAGTACATTTCTCAGAATTGCACAAAGGCTATAGAATTACTTTTATAACCAGAAAAGGATATCTTTACAATCTGCCAATCTATATGGAATATAATTCTGTTAATGTGTGTGTATGTTGGAGGAGGGTGATATTAGGGATGTTCTCGCTCCATTTCTAGCAAATGGTAGGATGATAATTATATGTATCAAGATAACACTTAGAATATTTCTCATATTAACTGCTACCATGGGTATCCTGTAATGTAGAAAGTTCCCCATTTCTATTTATTTTCACATGTAACTTTCTCAGGTAATTTTAAACTGTCATGGTTAACAAATACTGAACTCTGTTCATTATATTCTGGGCCTATTTTTGACCTGCTTTCCATGCAAGTCATCAGATTGTAAGGAACAAGAAAAAGCTGGTCATGGTGTTGCCAGCCTTGCACTTGTAAAGGAATATAATTAGAAGTAATGAATGGAATAAATACATCATTATTTATAAGAAATGTCATGTAATTAACTCAAATAATGCAAAATACATTCTAATTTCCATTTGGAATGAAAATAGATTTGTTAGAACATCAGTAGGCAGTTAATGTTTATCCTATATTTTCATGCACATATCAAAACTGTTAAAATCTAGTGAGTGAATATACATGGATTTTCTATAACGCAGTAAATCAAGATGGCTTTCTTCTAATAGAGCCTTATGTGTATTCCTTATTTATATAAACATAACTTATATATGTTCAACTCTTAGAATTAGCATAATTAATTTATATTTATTGCAAATTAATGATCTAATTTATTTACTTAGCTCCCATTTCCTTTCTCAAACTAATTGACTGAAAAAAGATCTATAAATTTGCAAATAGCTCTTGGGCACAAATCCTAAATTGGCCTTATCATAAGAACTCTCTATAATACTAGATATCTGAACTAGTTTTGTAATCTAAACTATATTCATGGCATTTCTACTACAGGCTTTGAATATATTTTCAGAGTCTTGGTTTGGCTTTTATGTGTCCACAATTGGGAGTCAGGATGTGGGTAGGTCTGTCTTAGGCAAGAGTAATTTTTACACATAACAATTAGTATGACACAGGGCACTGACTAATGTCAAAGGTAGTTCCTGGAAGCTCTCTGCTGTGCCAGACATCAACCTATTAATTTCTGCATTGTGGGGAGGTCTGGAGAGTCCCAGGGGAGGGGGTAAAGAGGTAGTAAGCGGCACTCAACAGGTGATAAGCGTAGAAGTATTTCACCATTTGAATAACAGGAATGGATATGTGAGTGCACACGGTCTCAGTAACAGCCCTGGTTTTAGAGAGATGAAAACTAATGCGAGGAAGCTGCCATTATATCCCTGGGATTGAACATGCTATTTGTTCTTCAGTACCCTTGAGTCTAACACAGTTGTAGATTTACTGATGAATTAAAAACAGTAGCACTCTTTCTTTGTATCAAATGGCCATCTTCCTCACAGTGACTTTGGAGAATCTAACACCAGTTTAGGGGAAAGCCTAACCCTAATTGCAGCGGGAGGGTACTGAAGCAGGGTTCTCTCTGTCTTTCCCTTTCATATGTGTGTATGGGGGGCGGAGGTGACAGTGGGAAGTGTGTATATAAACATACAACTTAAGTACTTAGATTAAAATAATATTTTTAAATAAATTAATATTTTATGGCCCAATGCATTTTTGGAGTCAGTGTTTTGTTTTATCCTCACTGACCTAAGAGCAGTGGAAATGGAAAAGCTGAGTCACAGACCAGTGGTGGCCCCAGTACCTAGGAGTCAGGACTTTACCCAGGACCCTTTATTCTCATTCCATTGTTCATTCCACCATCACTGGCCACCTTCCCATATGCTGTGAACATTTATGTGTCATGGCTTGGGTGTCCTGAGTAGTTATTCTCCCTAGAGTCTTAATCCTTCCCCATTGGTCCCACTATTGTCCTAAATCTATACTTTGCCATTTTTATTTTTTGTGGACATTTTGCTGTTGGTAGCTTTATTATTTTGTTGTAATCATCATCATTATTTAAGAATATGACTAACTTTAGTGAATTCTGAAAGTCTATGAGGTTTAAGCCTTCCTCTCCAGTGCCGTCTACATGGGGCCAGGGAGTTTAGCTTGGCTAGCAGCATAATTCAGTGTAAGGTAAAATGAGCCTGGAAGGAGGTAAATTCATCTGGATCTCTAATTTTTCTCTTTTCTAACAGGTTTTGAAATGGCTGTAGTTATCAGATCTTTTTATGATTTATTTCCAGTTCAAGATATTTGTGTGGTAATACTTTTAAGAGTATAAACTATGATACCCTTCCATTCACCAAAGATGATTGCTTTAATGGTTGTTAAATAAGATGTGTCAGGATAAAAATAAATTGGGAATTACATTAAAATTTAGCGTTTCACAGAAACGCTTCACAGCGTTTCGCAGAAGTCCAAAATACTAGTTAGTATTTATTATTATGTTTAGGGACCACATGATCCCTAAACATAATAATAGAAGCTGTCCCTCCTAGAGCCATATTTGCAATGATGTAATTAAAGTGCAGGAGTGTGACAAATGTTGAGTGGCACTTTTCATATCGCCCCGGAATAAACAACTAAGGTCTAAACAGAAAGACTGACAACATTTGGGGACAGACAATCTCCATATCCACTTTACTAAGAGGTGGCAGCAGAACCAGACCCACCTAATCGAATCACAACCCCAGGCTCCCAAACTAAGCAAGGGGAGAGGACTGGTGAAGGCAAAGATAGGCAGTTGGAATGAGGAATGTAGAGATGCTTTCTTCCTCCCTCTTCTGGAGTAATTACTCCTACTGCCCCAGAAAAATCATGTATGGAAGGTGGTTCCAAGCCCCACCAGGGAGGCAGGTGCTTTCAGCAAAAGGATGCTGGCATCCTGTTCCCCGGCTTGATGCTGATGAAGCTGTAGGCCGATGCAGACACTGTGCTCAGATGGGAGTGCAGGACAGTGCACGTGCTTCTGGAGAGCTCCCCATTGGCTCTGTGGAGTCTGGGATTGTACAAGAATGCAAAAGAGTGATTCTCAATTGCATATTTGTGATTGTAGGGTGGGGCAGGGGCAGCTTGTTGCAGAGGTTTATTGTAGCAGAGCAAGAGGTCACTGAGGAATAGTGTTTCTGGGAAAACAATGGAAACAACGTTTCTACCTATCTCAGGTTTTTTTGGTAGCCCTTTGAGGAAGGACACAAGCACCTACTTCAGTGGGTCTCCTGGTTCCTATAAAGAACCATGAATGTCAGAATAGCAGGCAAGTGCCACAAGGCTGCTCAGGTAGATACTGGGCCAACTGAGATGCCGACCTCTCCAGAGGGGGGATTGGGTCATGGGCCACTGGCAGAGTTAGAAAGTGAGGCATGACTGTCCTTTGTGAATGAATCCTCAGAAACAGATAGGGTGGGGGTGAGGCTCGAATACCTTCCCAGGAAAAACATGTCTATCAGCTCAACCATGTAGAGCCCACGCGTTTGCAGAGGCTCCAAGCAGATAGAACTAAAGCTAGACCAGGGACATCTGCCTTTCATACCAACAGCCAGCCAGTTATCTAAGACCACTCTGCGTCTAATGGTAGCATAGCTTAGTCTCAGTATGGGGGAAAAATTAGTGAATTGGTAAAGAGCTCTAAAAGCTGCATCTCAAGTCTGTGCTTGGTAGGATGTGAAATTTTAATCTGAAACTAGAATTTTAAACTGTAGAGACTTTTATGGAAACTGACTACATAGGTACAGATTCTGCCCAAGATATTATTGAAGGATCAGAAAGGGATTTGACATAGCATGGCTGGAAAAGTGATGGCAAAGAATACAATGTTGGCACATCTTTGTCCCACTAAGTTGAGATTCTTCAATCATTATTTACACAGCAAAGTGATAATATAAATCTTAAAGTAAAAATGGGTTGTCAGTGAATACCATGTTAGATAGCAGGATGCCAATGTGTTCTTATTCCTAGGAATAGAATCTTGAGTATAATAGGTAGTTGACAAATATTTATGGAATAAATCTAATTTGGTTCCGAACAGGGTAGTTAGATGAAGGAGCATTCTCTTAATTATTCAACAAATACTTTCTGAAGGCTTACTGTATGCCAGGTTCTTCTTTCCTGCTTTTGCAATTCTAGTCTAAGTTTGCCACACTCTTAAGCTGATGAAGTACCAATGCAAGGATTAAATGTTATTGGAACTCTTTTGAATGACAGAGCCAGAGTGATCCTATTAAGCACTTGGAATCTATGTCACTTCTCTGCTTATATCCCCACAGTGGCTCCCTACTTCCTCAAACTAAAGCCCAAGTTATCATAATGATTTTCAAGGTTCCTACGTGAACTCCTCCATCCACCCCCGCTACCAACCATTGCCTCCTCTGATTCATCTACTATTGTTCCTGTTGTGGTTGAATGGTGACCGCTCCCCCCGCCCCCCCAAAAAGATGTCTATGTTATGATCCTTAGAACTTGTGACTGTTACCTTATTTAGATACGATTGAGTTAAGGATCACACCTGAAAGTGAGGAGACCATCCTGGATTAGCTGGATGAACCTTAAATCCAATGGCACGTGTCCTTATAGTAATGAGACAGGGAGATTATACAGAGAAGAGAAGGGAGGCAACATGATAAGGCAGAGATCGGAGTGATATGGCCACAAGCCAAGGAATACTGACAGCCACCAGAAGCTGGAAGAAGCAAAGAGGTAGCACAGCCCTGCTGACACCTTGATGTCACACTTTTGTCCTCCAAAACTGAAAGAGAATCGATTTCTGTTGTTTTAAGCCACCAGTTTGTGGTAATTTGTTACAGCAGCCGCAGGAAACTAACACAGTCCCCTACACTGGCTCTGCTCCAACCACACTGACTTCCTTGTTGTTCATTGAACATTCTAAGTACACTGTGGCCTCATAGCCCTTGAACCAGCAGCTGTTCCTTCTACCTGGAATGCTAGTTCCTCTGTTGTATGCCAGGCTCACTCTTTGAGGCCTTTTTCAAACTGTGCTGAAAGTCACTTTCTCAAAATAGTCCTTCTCGTTATCTTATTGAAAGTTTGCAATTGACCCCTCCCAACTGACTTTTCTTTGTAGTATTTATACTCTAAATTACTATATAATTTATGACTTGTTTTGGTTCTTGCCTGTTTTGGGCTAACCAGGATATGAGCCCTGTGAGGGCAGGGATTGTTGTCTGGCTTACTCACAAATGCATCCCTACTTCCTGGGCAGTGCCTGGCACACGGGTGGTGTTTAGGAAATAGTTATTAAATATGTACTTGATAGAGGAGTAACCCTCATTGACCATCTCTGCTTTTTGGCTTTAAAGCTAAAAAAAAGACAAGGATCCTCATTTAACAAGTAGAATAATTTGGTAAATTCTCACACCAGGCAGTACACCATAGTAAAGACAATATCAACCTGGGATTTTTATGTGCCTAATCACCCACACATACACATACCCACTTGGAGGCATACTTAATATTTATCATTCCAAAGTAGCCTACTGTGGAAGACAGTGAAGTAACAGGTGGTTTCAGCATGAAGAATATCTCAATCCCCACCTCCTGCTCCCACCCCTGCCCCAGCACAGTTTTCCTAGATTTCCATGTGGATTCCAGCCAGGCCGATGTAATCAGCTCTTTCCTCGGCTGAGAGAAATTAACAGAAGGGTTTGATATCTCATCAGCGCGTGAGCTTTGATTTCCCAAGATTATATTTGCCACTGTTTTGCCTTCCTCAGGAAGTCTAGAGCAGCACTGTAAACAATTTGTTCAGTTCAGTCAAGTTGTTAGGGCCCTGTCTTCCTGGCTTCTCATGCATACGGGTTGGCTGAAACTACATACTCATTTATACATCTCTATTTCTTTCCATTTAATCCCTTTGATAAAACATTCTTCTAATCTGTTGTTATTTGTGGAATAACCGAGGCAGTTGACATTAAGTGATTTTAGTTTGTCTACTCATTTATTTCCTGCAATGTTTAAAAAATGATTTGACTATGATAGATAAAGTATAGTAAGATTAAGTGCTTTAAAAATAAGAAGCAAACAAACAACAAAAGCCAAGAAGTAAGTAAGAAAGGTAGAGTAAGATGGATCCAAATGTGAGGTTAGTACATGAAATAAAGACAGTATGTTTATGTATTTGCTAGAGATGGTTCACAAAGTTGGCCTTGAACTTTCTAGCACCAACCTAAAGAAGGAAAGAGCATTCATTCTTGAGATAAAAATAGGCCGATTGTTCAGGAAATGCAGAAATGTGCCCAACACCAGAGATCAGAGAGTTCTATTTTCTGTGGATCCTTCTTCATGAAGGTGATGCCAGAATATGTAATCGATAGCATCCTCAAAACATCCTAGCAATGCATGTGGAGGCTGTTCCTCGAAAACATGCTCTGAGTCTCCTGGTAGCAGTCCTGCCAAATCTTGCCTGAATTGGGTGCAATAATCTCTTAGGCTTCCTTGTTTGTCACCCCCCACAACTCCTCCTGCACTCTTTAATCTACCACCAGCTGGCATGGATTTTTTTAAAATATAAAAATAAGAATATGTTTCTCTTGCATTAAGAATTTCTAGGTGCTGTTTCTTACCATTTGAATAACATCACAAATTCTCACCTTGGCCTTCTGGGTTTTGGGCTCCTGCCTCAGTGAGCTTGTGCCTATCTCTGGGACTTTGCACCAGCTTTTGTCTCCACCAGGAATTCTCTTCCCTCTGACCTTCACCTGCTCCCCTCTGACCTGCACATGCCTTCCTAGTTCCCATGCTTTTGGTTCCAGGTCCCTTGTTGTCATCTACACACAGAGGACTTCTCTGACCCTGCAATAGAACTCAGACAGAAAGTAATGAGTAACAGTTCTGCCAGTCCTGTTGCTGGCGTTGTTGAATGTGCACGGGAGAAGAAAGAGCTCTGCCTGCCAGTGGGTCTACTGCCTCATTTACCCTCTTTGGGTGCAGAACATTCATACTTGCCAGAACTACCAGTGAGCTTTGGACAGGGAATTGGAGAACTAGATTTTAGTCCCATTTGAGGGATCTTAGTCAAGTCACTTATTCTCTTTTGATTCCTCGAGTGAAAATAAAGATATTGCCTTTACCTGCCTCCTGGACTATTGTGAGTATTAAAGCCAGATGATGTGAAGTCAGAAGAATTAACGCATTTGGCTTAATGGAAGTGTGGTATAACAATTATAATGTTTTCATTGTCCATAATCCTGATACTTTAAGGCTGTTCAAGGGCTTGAGTTTGGGTAAGGAACACCATAGAATAGTAGACCTAAATTTGTAAAGCCAAACCTTAAACTGAATTAAAGTAACTTCCTGCATTTCTATATAAATGACACATAGCAGCTACAAAAATCCAGACCCAATTTTAAACTACTCATTTAAAAATGACATTAGAATGACACCAAGGATTTAAAATAAAACCTACAAATTTATGTGAATTTAATGTGAGCCTTTTCCTTTTTTTCCTTCTATGAGGAATGCTATATATATATATATATATATAATATCCCTTATTATTTCTGCTGTTTTTAGCACCTGAGAAGAGTATATATGTGAACAATCCTGGGGTTCATTCATGGCTTAGAGTTGCTTTGACATAGTGGTTTTAAATCAGATCCTCAGGGTTTAGATTAGTCTAGATGCTCAACTCTCATTAACTGTAATGGGAGTTACAGTACATGTCTCTCTCTTCCACACACAACACTGAAAAATGACCCTCTAACACCATGTTAGTGTCTTTCTCTTTGAACTAATTTTAATGGATTTTTTAAAAAGTGAAACATCTCTGTGCAATCCTCAGGGCAATGAGACTACCAACAATTCAATGATAAGCAATAGGCCTTCATTTTGCAGTGCTTGGCCTGCGCATGGGGAAAGGTTTGGGCCAGGACTGACGCGCATTTGGGCTGTATGCTTCTCCTTTATTTGGGTTCAAATGAAACTACTCTTTTTTCTTTTTTCATCCCTTTTCCACAGCTCAGCCTCCTGATACAATAATCAGTACACAGTAGGTACTCGCTAACATAGTTCTGATACTACTGAAATGTTATGGAGGAATTGCATTTGACCCTCGAAGGACATGGATTTGAGCTGCACAGGTCCACTTACATGCAGATTTTTTTCAATAATATATTGGAAAAATTTTTGGAGATTTGTAACAATTTGAAAACACTCACAAATGAGTCACATAGCTAGAAATATCAAAAAAATTTAAAAGTTATGTCATGAATGCATAAAACATGTAGATACTTGTCTATTTCATCATTTACTCCCATAAAATATACATGGATCTAACACAATAAATTAAAATTTATCAAAACTTACACAAAACAGATACATACATGGCGTCATTTCCAATCAAGGTAAATGTAAACAAATGTAGAGATGAAGTATTAAATTATAACTGCATAAAATTAACTGTAGTACATACTCTACCACTGTAATAATTTTGTAGCCTCCTCCTGTTGCTGTTGTGGTGAGCTCAGGTGTTGGGGGTGTCCACTTAGAACGCCCCGTGATGCTAATCATCTCTGCGTGAGCAGTTGTCTATCCAATAAATTGCAAATCCCAGTGAAGTTATCTCTCAGTTGGCATGTATTTTTCATGGTGTTTATTGCAACACTGTAAACCTTGAATAACACCATTGGACCCATACAAAGTACTACCAGTGATACTGAAGTGCTCCCAAGAAGCAAAGTTATGACATTATAAGAAAAAGTTGAATTGCTCGATATGTACTTTAGATTGAGGTCTGCATCTGCGGTTGCTGCCATTTCAGATGGATGATTCATCTTGTAAACAGATGATGTAAACTTACAGTGTCAATAAATACAGTACTATAAATGTATTTTCTCTTCCTTATATTTTTCTTAATAACGCTTTCTTTTTTCTAGCTTGCTTTATTGCGAAAATACAGTATACAATATGTGTTAATTGACTGCTTATTGGCTAGGCTCACAGTCAACAGTAGGCTATTGGTAGTTAAGTTTTTGGGGAATCTAAACATCCTCAAAGAGATGTCAAGGACTTTGGAAACCAAAAAGTGGGGAGAGTGGGAGGGAAGTAAGGGATAAAAATTTACCTATTGGGTACAATGAACACTACTACTTTGGTAACAGGCACACTAAAAGCCCTGACTTAAACATTATGCAAGGTATCCATGTAACAAAACATTTGTACCCCTTAATGTTTCAAAATTAAAAAAAAAAAAAAAACAAATGTTATACATGAATTTTTGACTGTGTTGGGGTCATGCCCCTCACCCCCACTTTGCTCAAGGGTCAACTGTACATTTATTCAAACCATTTGATATTCTCAATGCAATCTACTAGTAACAAGCTAAAGAATTGCTTGACTAAATAAATGTTTAAATTATGTCTATGTAAAAGCAATCTAGTTTATATCAAATGTAACACATTTTTAAATCCTGTATTTTTCAAATCATAAGAATATCTGCCCATTGTACAAAATGAAAACCATCTATCTCATTACCCAGAAATAAACTCTGCCAAAATTGTAGCTCATTTTTTTCCAGGTTTTTCTTTTATGTTTCTCTAGAAAAGAGAAATATTTGATAATTTGATTTTAACCTATTTCATTGTTATTTTATGATATTTTAATATGTACATAAAATAAATTTTTAATGATGGTGTAATATTTTGCCATAGTGTAATTTATTATTTTCTACTGACTTTTCAACCTATATGTAATAAATGTGTTGGCACAGGAGCTTTGGTCACATTTCTGATAAATTTATTAAGCTGGAATCACTTGCTAAAATGTTATTTAAATTAAAAAATAGTCCCAAATTTGTTTTATACCAGAAGTATACAAGTATACGTTATCTCACTATACCCTTATAAACTTGAAGAATTAGATTTTTACCTTTGTCCTAACTTTTGCCAAGTTGATAGGTTTTACATATCTCATTGTTTCCATTTGTATTATCTAATTGCTAGTGGAGAGAACTTTCATGTATTTATGTATAAATAATATACATATATGAACTATTATGTATTTATGAATTATTTTTATCAATAAATTACTTGTTCAGGTCCTTTGCTCCTTTTTCTATCGGGATTTTTGAACTCAATTTGTTAGGCATGTTTTAGGAATTAACCCTCTACATATAATATTTGTTGCAAATGTTGTTCCTATATTGGCCCCAGCCTTTTCAGTTTATGACAATTTCAGCTTATGAGGATATTGGCATAGAAATTTTATTGTCATCAAACTTACCAATGTCATCATTTTGTGAGTTTTTCCAGTTCCTTTATGGTAACAAAGTCTTTCTTTCTTGAGATCAGTTAAATACTTACATGTATTTTCTTGTATTTTTAAAATAATTTTTGTTTTTTGGTTTTATTAGTCTGTTATCTCCAGGAAGTTCGTAGCACTTCATGGGTATGCTTTAAAAATTCACTTTATCTTCTTGATAATTCTTCGAAGGAGGTGTAGAGATGGCTATTCCTAAGTTTATAAATACAGAGAGCAGGAATGTTGTGACAAACCATGCAGTAGGGTTCTAGAAGCCTGGCCGTGTTTTCCCATAAACAACTTCTTTACTGAACTCTTAAGTTGGTCTTTATATTGTCAGCTACTAGTTTTACATGTTTCATGCATAAAGGTAATAATAAAAAGGTAGATCTTGGGGAATGTGGCACAATTACAATGTGTCTTCTGAATCATCGAAGATTTATTTAGTGTGATGTTATAGTACTGTTTTATATTCTAGATTATGTTTAATAGAATTATATAAAATGCATTCTGCAATATCGTAATTCCTTAAAAATGATAAACCATACATGGCAATTCCCAGTTAGCCAGGTCACTAGGCTGAAGACCGTCCTTTGGCCATTGGTGAAGACCAAAAAAGCCACAGCAATATCATTGGATCATCTGTCTGTGGCTCTAGAGAGGTGGGTGGAGAGCAGTAGGGAAATAGCCCATTTCCTGTGAGTCTGATGCTTTCTGGAAGAAAACCAATATTTGATGGAGGGGGCAAAAACATCTAAGAGCATGTGAAAGGTTTAGTGGGATTGGATGGAAGAATTATACATTTAGACAAAATTGCATCACATATAGAAGTAATATAAGTAAGGAAGATATCTATAACAAGTTCTATGTTCTGCATTCAGTTCTCAGACTACCTTCTGAATGACCTTTATCAACTTTTAGAAATGAAATTGATAAAAAGTCCAAGTAAAAATACAACCTAACTCTGAGGTACATTGACTCTTGTTTCCTCATTACTATTCATCCACTTTTTTGTCATTAAAGAATACTTTTGAATTGCTCAACAACTTCTTGACATGTTTTTATAGCCAAAACTCAACAGAAATTACATTAAAGAATTTCTCATGTCTGGTGTGACTTTGAACATGAAAGAGTTTTTGAAAGTAGGGTACTGCTATCCATCCTTAGTGGGGCAGAGATCCCACTGGTTATTATTTTTTTTGTAATTTTTTTTATTTCAGCATATTACAGGGGTACAAATGTTTAGGTTACATATATTGCCTTTGCCCCACCTGAGTCAGAGCTTCAAGCATGTCCAATGGTTATTTTTTCTTAAATCCCAGGCAGTTGAAGTATGCATCTCAACTGAATTTTCAAGCTACTGAGGCCCCTAATGTAACCATCCTTTTTATAATGTGGGTGTAATTGATCGCTCCTGCTCAAGTGATTCCTATCATTGTCTCAGCTGTGAGAACATAAAATTCAGTATAAAGATGTTACTCTGTGACAGAGATTCTGTCTGCAAAACCAAGTCATCATGCCTCTTATTTACTTAACATTACTCATATAACATGTCATGAGATTCTCCTAAGCATTTGACAATTAATACTCATGAGCAACCCTATGAGATAGGTACTGTTAGTACCTCCATCTTGTAGATGAAAGAATGAAATGATCTGAGTTTAACTGATACAGCTCAAACAGCTAGTAAGTGGCAGAGCCAGGTTTCAAACAAAGTGTCTAAGTCAAGTTCATGTTCTAAACCAGTGGCTATGGGGCCCCTGAGGGTCTCTAAGAGCTTTCAGTGGATCTGTGAGGTCATTCCTTTTCCAGCTACATGTCTGTATATGAGTCCAGCTTTTCTTCCTACACTTCAACCAAAAGACATATGACAATAGATTGAATACTAAAGCAGAAATGAGAATGCAGTTGTCTTCTATCTAGAGATTCATTGGAGATTTTCAAAACTGTATAACAAGGCCACTCTTCATACTAATTTGTTTTGGAAAATGATTATCATAAAAATATTTATGTTAACACGTGGGTTTATTTTAAGTAAATGAATAAATATTCTGGATTTTTCTCAGTTCTAATTTCTAATTAAATATCAGTAGATATAGTCACATAAATACAAGTTTTTGGTGTCTTCAATAATTTTCAGCAGTCTGAGGGGATACAGAGACCAGAAGATTTGTAGACAGGTCCTCTGAGCCAAACTTGAGTGTGCTTCTGCATTCCTTTGTCTGAACTCTATCTTCTTCCACCTTCCCCACTATTTCTGCCTTCATTTCCACTTAAAAAAATGTGAGCTTTAACTTCCTAAGGACAAAGGTGATTTTGCACACCTGGAGGCGGTACCCATGGACTGTGGAGTTTCAGCTTTGCAGCCCATGACTGGATGTGAAGCCTAGCTCACCTCCCAGTAAGAACAAGCCAGGGAGTTACTTAACCTGGCTTTCCTCCACTTATGCTTAAAATGGGGAGTAATAGTATCTATCTACCTCATGGGGTTATTATGAGCAGCACATCACTTAGTATATGCAAAAAGATTAAATTGTCCCTGGTGCGTATGAAAGGTTCAAATATTAGCTCTATTGTTAAGTTTCTATTCAACTAAATAGAACGAATCAAATGTATTTTATGTGTTCCACAAGTTTTCTTAAAGTTTTTCTCCTCCTCTTTGTCAACATTGTATAATTATATTAAAGCCTAAGCTTCCGTTTCTAGTTTATTTTCCTCAGCAGGGCCAGGTCTAGGAAAGTGGCCATTTTCTTTATTGCACGGTTAGTTCTCTTTGGGGTGGAGTTGCTCTCACAATGTATTTCTCTTCTTATAAATCCATAAATACTGACGTTAATGCTGTCATCCCTTCTCCCTCACTGAATTCCCTCAATTGTTTGCCGTTTGCATCCTGTAAATGTATAGATTTTCCTTCCCTCTCCTCCCCACCGTGTCAAAGGGCACTGTTTGTATTCTGTGCCAGGGACGGGATCTCCTGCCGTGCCTGGGTTCTGCAGCCTTCCTGCCAGTTCTAGTCCACATGGCATCCCACACTTGGTTTCTTCACAGCTTCAGCTCTTTCTAGACTCACATTACCCTTGCCTAATGGCTCCCTTCTCTAGCAGCTCCTCTCATGTTCCAGGTCACAGGTTTTCCTCCAGGCACCACTCAGTGTTTGCCTGTCCATTTGGAGCGCCCACTGTCTTGTCTGCCTTGTCTCGCTGTGTCTGAGGCCTTTGCTGTTCCCTGTGAACGTGGTAACCAGCTGCTGTTTATCCAGTGAGGCAGCCTTGGCTCGCATGCTCTCCTGACAGATTAAAGCCTGTCTTCCCACCAGGGACTGCTCAGAGTGAGACACCAAAGACTAGTGTGGCAGAGAGAAAGTCCTCAATGTCCAAAGATACCCTTAGCATCTCTATGTGTCTATGTGAATGCTTTGACACATCTCCTGTTTCTCCCGACGGATCCGGAAAGATTCATCTCTTGCAGACTTTCAGATTGTCTTCTTGACATTGGAGACAAAATGCCTTGTGATAAAGACTGGAGGATTTTAACCTCCAAAGGGGATCTTATCTTGGCTATTTTTAACTGAAAAAACATTGTCATTTTTTTTTAAATGTGGGAGGAAAATCATTTTGTGAATTAAGTAATTTGAACTTTATTTGCTTATTTTGTCCACTCCTGCCAATACAGATAGGAGCTGACTTACAAAAATACAGTACAACAGATTTATTTTTAAGTGACAAATTGGGTTAGAAGGAAAATATCTGGGATATTCCAAATGTATCATGTGAACATACTTTTCAAAATAAGAAAGGAAAATTTTCAAACTCACATTAAAGTTGGAAGAACAGTTTGATTGATCACCTGTTTGTCTCTCACCAAGATTCATCACCTTTAAAATCTTGATACAACCACGCTGTGTTTCTCTATAGACAGATAATTCCCTTTTGCCAAACCATCTAATAGTCTGCTGCAGACATTAGGACACTTCACTTCTAAATAATTCAGCATGTATCTCCTAGGAATAAGGGTACCTTGCACACAACTACACCCAATTTACTGCCTGCAAGAAAATCCACATCAATTTGGTGGCATCATCATATTTTCCACATTCAAATTTCATCAAATAGCTTCTTTTCTCTATGACATAAGACTCAGTCAAGGTTCATAAATTGCATTTGGTTATCAAATCTTTGAAATATATTTTATAACAATTCCCTACCTCCTTTGGTTTTTTTTTTTTTTCAGAATAACATGGGGTTACAAATGTTTTGGTTACATAAATTGCTTTTGTACCATTTGAGTCAAAGTTATCCCCCAGATAGTGTGCGTTGTACCCATGAGGTGTGGATTTACCCATGCCTTCTTCCTCCCTCCCACCTGCTTGATTTCCAATGAATGCTATTTCCATATGTGCACATCAGTGTTGATTGATTAGTTCCAATTTAACAGTGAGTACATGTGGTGTTTGTTTTTCCATTCTTGTGATACTTCACTTAGAAGGATGGTCTCCAGTTCCATCCAGGTTAATACAAGAGGTATTAGTTCACCATTTATTTTTTATGGCTGAGTAGTACTCCATGGTATACATGTACCACATTTTGTTAATCCACTCATGTATTGATGGGCCCTTGGGTTGTTTCTACATCTTTGCAATCGTGAATTGTGCTGCTGTAAACATTCGAATGCAGATGTCTTTTTTATAGAATGTCTTTTTTTCCTTTGGGTAAATACCCAGTAGTGAGATTGCTGGATCAAATGGTAGTTCTACTTTTAGTTCTTTGAGGTATCTCCATACTGCTTTCCATAGAGGTGGTACCAGTTTGCAGTCCCAGCAGAAGTGTATGAGTGTTCCCATCTTTCCACATCCACACTAGCTTTTGTTGTTTTGGGATTTCTTGATAAAAGCCATTCTCACTGGAGTTAAGAGATATCTCATTGTGGTTTGGATTTGCATTTCCCTGATGATTAGAGATGTCGAGCATTTTTTCATGTATTTGTTACCCATTAGTCTATCTTCTTTTGAAAACTTCTGTTCATGTCCTTTGCCCATTTATTGATGGGGTTGTTTGATTTTTTCTTGCTGATTTGCTTGAGTTCTTTATAGATTTTAGTTATAAGCCCTTTATTAGATGTATAGCATGCAAATATTTTCTCCCATTTTGTAGGTTTTCTATTTGCTATAATGATGGCTCGGCTGTGCAGAAGCTTTTTTAATTTGATCAGGTCCTATTTATTTATTATTGTTGCTGCTGGGATTGCTTTTGGGGTCTTCATAAATTCTTTGCTTAGTGGTATTAAATCATTGAAGATTCCAGGCCAGTTGTCCCACGTGACAACCCACTTTCTTGATCTTCTGATTATTTACTCAGGATTCAGTTCAGGTCAAACATTTCTGGCAAGGACACAAATTAGGTGATACTGTCTACTTACCATTGCATCATATCAGGGCACATCATGTCAGATTATTGGAATCATTATTGGCAACTGATTAGACAATAGCTGCCAGATTGCTCCATTGTAAAAGACACCTTTTTTTTCTTTTCAATTAAATGTAATGCGGTGATATTGCAGTCTGCCACTCTTTACCTGAAATAAAAAGACAAAGCTGAATTTATTGTAAAGGAGAATGGTGCTGGTCAGGTCCAGGCTCTCTAAGTAGATCAAACTGGAAAGTATGCAGTTAGGCAGGTTTTCCAGAGTAAGTTGGTTAACAAGATATGTAGAAGCATGTTTACTCAGATGAGAGGGAAAATAGATTGCTTAATTGGCACTTGGAGATGTGTGTCTTTTTCTGATTGGCTGACATTTAGCAATAAAGGACTGTTGCTGATTGGTTGACTATCAAAATAGTGTCAGTTAAATAGACTTGAATCTGGTCCTGGATGCTAATTGTTACCACAGATATAGAACAGTAAATTTTACCCTTGGTTTGTGCCAATTTTCTCTTTTTCCCCAATAATAATGCTCCCAATTATTTATTTTTGCATTTTTTGATGATTTTTGCCTGAGTCATTTATAATATGGATTTTACAAGATGCAGGCTTTCTATCATCCTTCCAACATTTATTACCTGGCATTCTTCTCTAAGGAAGAATTTTACCTTCCCCCTCCTTTTTTTTTTTTATGTTTATTTTATCTGTCTCTGCTTCTCTATCATCTTTAATTTGGGTTGTTATAATCCATTGCCATTACATTGTTTTGATTAAATTTACCCAATTTGGCAGCAGATACCCCTTCATGCTGTTATTGTTGCTATCTGTGTCCTTTGAATATGACTTTATTTGTCCTTATGTGCTTCCTTATTTGCTGATACAACATGTTCCAAATTCATTTTATACTTTCCCTTCTCCAGACCTGGAATTAGCTATTTCCAAAGAACCCTGGCTCATTTTGGTAGAGAATGGTATTTAGAAACCAAGATCCTGGCACTAAATGTGCTCATTGCTATTCAGACAGTCATGTTTCTAGGTCCTTTTTGTGGAAGGGATTAGAAAAAATGTATGCATAGATCGATACTGATACCTCCATTAAAATCCAGCACTATGGAGGATTTTCTTACATTCCCCCATTTCACATTTGTATTTTTTTACTCATTTATTCCATAATCATACAGTATACTCAAAATAATTTCAGAGTTACAACACCAAAATTTCTAAACTTCTGATCGAAAGTAAGTGGTTTGAGTTGAAAGTATCTTTACAGATACCTTGTATTTATCTCTAGTTATAGCTTGATTGTTTCAAAATATACAAAGCAATGTTTGTGGGCTTAGCAGGAGACATTCTGAAGAGTGATGACCATTTCTGTACAGCTCAGTGCCGATGGAATTGTGGTAGTCATGGTAATCATAGCTAAAATTTAATGAAGGATTGCTGTATGTCCAGCACTGTTCTTAGCACTTTTATGTTTTCCCTGTTAATTCCCATAACAGCCTTTAAGATAGTTACTATTGTCTTTTTCATTTTATCGCTGAATAACCTTACAGAGAATCACACTGAGAGTAACGGGCAGACATGAGACTCAAACCCAGCCAGTCTGATTATGGGGTCCAGATTCCTAACCTCTACACTATACATGGGTTTTAATTTTTTAACTAAAAATAGCTATTTGTAACAACCTTTATTTCCCCTATCAGAACACTTTTCACCCCTTATTGGAATTGTTTATTGGTTTGTCTTTCACATTAGACATAAGAGCTCAAAGGTGAGACTATGGTCTATCATTTACTGTTGAATCTACACCATACAGTACATGGTGTATAAATTCACTCAATGGATTTTTAATAATGGCAGTATAGTCATGATTCCTGTGTGCCAGACATTATGCTAATGCCTTAAATTTAATATTTAAATCAGACAGATTAGACATTGCTATTGATATTGAGAAAGAAAGAAGCAGGTTCAGAAAAGTCACATGATTGCCAATAGCCCTAGTACATAGCAGAAACTTGAACCAAGGTCTCCTTGCTTTTATCATCTCCCGTGAGATCTCTGTTTCTGTTGAAATTCTTCCCAGTTCAGTTTGTTGGTACTGACCCTTGTGGGTGGGTAGGTATTTGACTGTCTTTACAAAAAATGAGAAGTAAAAGGCCAGAAAAGGAGCCATTATACTTAGGAGATGCTCCATCCAAATTCAAAGAATAAAAATAATATGTAAAATACAGTATTGTCTTTAGGGATCCTGAAATTCCTACAATGAGAACAAAAATGAATTATGGCTGTTTAAACTCTTTTAAAAACCTAACTACAATTGGCCTTCTTTGGGTTTGCAGAATATGTGAAATTGACTTTGTATTTCAGGTGAATTATGAATTGCAGACATTACCCATCAATCCTGGCTTAACTGTCTCAGTCTCCCCCTCTCCCCAGGATGCCCAGATCAGGAATCTGATTCCTCTTTGCTACCCTCAGTCTCCTGTTGTCTTCATTCCTAACCTTGGTTTTATGAGTTCCACAATATTTTGCTACTGAAGCTGTCATTGTATTCACTGTCAGGAGACAACGGTAAACGGCACAGAGTAAGAGTGCTAGTGACTCTGGGATGAGCGCTGTCTGCAGTCGGCCTCACCAAGCTGCAGACCGAAGCTGCTAGGGTTTATCTCGCCCATTGACATCTCTGTGGATGGTAATGTTGGTAAGGGTTGGGTTGGTATCAAGGAATCTTAATTAACCAGGTACATGGAGTCCTCAGTGAAAGAAGAAACGGTGAGAATATTAATAGAAAAAACCATCTTTTCCACTTCTTAAAAAGAAAGATTATATCCATAATTTAAAAGAGACTCATTGGGCAGTTATCTCTGAAAAATGAAACAGATCACTGCCAACAAAGAATGAAAGATCATTCTGGATGAAAAGTGTAGCCAAAGTCATCTGAAGGTAATATGAGAATGTAAATGTGCTTAGAGAACTAAAGTGGACATACTTTCTAAGTCATCTGTTACTTGCCAATAGCAAAATAGCAGATGTAGTTTACATTTCATTGTAAGTTCTAAATGGTGCACTAAGGCAATAAACAAATGTTACTGGGATTTTTAAAAATTCTATATGAGATATGATAGTTGGAAACAGTATCGTGAATGTAGTAAGATTATGAATGTGGGTTCAGACCAACAGAAATGTGAATCCCAGTGTAGCCATTGATTATCTGTGTGACTTTGGACAATTTAGTTATCCTACCTGAGAATCAGCTTCTACTTGTATAAAAGTAATGGGTTGGAAAGCTATGGGAAACAGGTCATAGATTCCAAAGGAAAAGCTGAACAGTAACAGACCTCAGAAATAATTGAAATTAAGGTAGCTCTGGGCATCTTGGTTGTAGTAATGACAGTCTCCTCAGGTCGCTGCCATTAAAGTGATGTAGTTCCAGCCATGCATGGCCCTGTGTTACTGGGAACTGCCAAGAGCCAAATTCCCAGAGCAGACCATCTGTTTGGCTTATCCTGGATCTGTTGCCTGGGAGCGGGTGAGGTGTTTTCTTTGACAGCCCATAAGGACTGCTATGGAGAAGGGTTGTTTATCCCAAAAGATGGGAATATGGGAATAGAAGCTTAGCTGGTAGATACCACACATTTCTACTCTGTGGGTATAGGGAGGAAAAGTTAAATAGAGATTTGTGTGTGTGTTCAGACTGTCATATCCTTCTCTACTTCGTAAGCCAAGTATGGAATTAGGATTTTTTAAAAAAACATACATAGGATTTTGGCATGATGACAGCTGTGCTTTATAATTGTCTGTTGCAGAAGTTAAACTATGATGCCATAAACTTTTACTCCAAAGATTGTTGGAACTCATCTTTGGACTTTTAAGACACCCAAGGGAAAAAACCTC
Organism: Indri indri; assembly: GCA_004363605.1. Lineage (NCBI taxonomy): Eukaryota > Metazoa > Chordata > Mammalia > Primates > Indriidae > Indri > Indri indri. The sequence goes on from RJWJ010002274.1 coordinate 67,840, forward strand.
ATAATATTATCCAAATTTCATATAGCATGAATAGAATTTGAGCTAACTCAAAGGGTGGGGCCTATGGCATTTTGAAGGACTTTATAGTATCTATATAGTTATATTTTTGTTTTCATCTTTTCTAAAAACATAAATTATATGCAAGGAAAAAACCTGAATTCTCTAATGAAATCTGCATTGATATTCATCCACTTACTCAAAGTTCTTTCCCAAGATCTACAAGTTTCACAAACATTTATATACACACCATTATTCAGTAAGAAAATTTTCTATCTGCAACCGTGATGGCAAGAAATTTAAGTTATCTACTATGCATTATTTTCAAGTAGTCATAATTGATAAATTAAGTCATCATTTCCTTTATTCCTTCTTACAAATTATATCTCTTCATGGATGGTAATATTATGGAATATCCTTCCTTCCCACACATGCAATATTGTGTTACACAGGGTTGATCTTGCTGGTTTTACTTCCAAATTGCACAAATCCATCTATTCTAATACCAGCATCCTAATCTAAGCTACCAGCATTTCTCACCTGGACTGCTTATTGTATTCCCTCCACCTTATCTTCAATCCATTCTCCATGTAGTATTCAGAGAGAGAGCTTTACAAAACACAGACTGATTGCAAAGTACCTCACTTCATCCCCTTTAAAAAGCCTTTGATAACTTCCTTTTGTACACAGGATAGAGACCAGGCTCCTTAACATGACCTTCAAAGGCCTCTGGTCTTGCTCTGGTCTTTCTCTCCAATCTCACCTGATACCAGGCTTCCTTTCCCGCATGCCTAGCCATACCAGCCTCCATTCCTTCACCAAATCATGTTTCCTTCAGCCACGAAGTCTTTGTAGCTTTGTCTCCCTTGACTGGAATGTTCTTCCACTGACTCCTTACCTTGCAAGCAACTGTTCACTCTACCAATGCCAACTTATGTATCCTTCTTCTAGAAAAGTTCTTCTGACACCCCAGTCTTGGCTACTTTCCTTTATTATATGCTATAATGAAACCTTGCTCCTTTCCTTCTTAGCATTTACCTATTTGTAATTGCACATGTGCTAGGATGGTTGTGAAATTCCTACCTGCTTCCTCTAGACTGAGAGCAAGGGCAGTATGTGCCTTTTCCTCAATATGGTAACCTCAGTGCAGTGTTTTGCACATAGTAAATATTCAGTGATTATTTACTGAATGAAGTAATTAAGATTTAGAGATCGTATGTGTCAGTCATCTTTTATGGGGTAACAAACAACCCTGGAATCCTGGTGGTTTACGACAACATTATTTCTTGTTCACAAATCTGCAGGCCAGCTGCAGCTCTTCCGGGCTGGGCTGGGCTCAGCTGGCTTTGGGTCTGCTCCCTGTATGTTCCCGTTCCCTTTACTCAGGCAGAGGAAGCAGCCACTGTCTGTAACATATTTCTCTCATGGTGGAGGGCAGAATCTTAAGAGACCACATGTACACATTTGAAGCTTTTTCCTGGAAGGGTTGTGTGTTACATCTACGTATGTTCCATTGGTCAAAGCAAGTCACGTGGCCATCCTAATACCAGTGGAGCAGAGAAGTATACTCCTTCTACAGCATGGGAGGAGAAGAGAATGAATACCTGTAAAGGAAATACTGCCATCCATGATAGATGATAAATACACTTGTCCAAGATTTTCAGACATAAGAATATCTGCCTCCAATACTGACTCTAAAGCAATGAATTTGCCAAACACTGAATCCCTGTAACATAGATAATATATCACAAATATTTATTCCAAGGTGACCAGTGTTGAAGAGTTGAAGTTGACAAGATAAAATGAGCTTTACTCTTGTAGCTACAGATCTGCGGAATACATCCATCCCTACTCTCCCACCCTCCACCTCCCTCACCTCAAAAACTGTCATGTGAAAAGTAGACATCAGTCATGTGTGCTGTGTAGCAAGTATTTATGGACTACTTCATCAGTACTTTATAAAAAGCTGTAAAATAACATGTAAAGCTCAATTCTATTGTCTGTGAAGAGTACTATCATGAGAAAATATTATCAAGCTTTTACATTTTACTTGTGGCTTTGTTAATTAATTGGAAGAAAATAAGACTGATGATAAAATTGGTCATATTTATGAAATTGCCTGAAAATGAGAAGCAATCAAACCTGACTTTTACGAATGGCCTAGTGGTCTCTTCTATGACAAGCTGAGATGGGTTGGCACGAGAAGGCCATACTTGGTAACTGTGCGGTTAATGTCACCAATTAAAGATTATTAAGATTGGGAGGAAGATTATGATGTAGAAGTTTTCATAGCTTGAAAAAAGCTCTTTGTCCATTGGGTGGAAGAATGCCATTGAAATGTCAATGGTCGCCAATCGGATGGCAGAAATCTTAGTGTTTTTCAACATCTTGGCCAGGACAATCAGCATGGGATTTGGACAGCTCTCTGAGATTTACAACAAGAAAAATAGCAATCAAAAACAGAGCCCCAATCATATGTCTTCCCAATCCACAGTCTGATTATCATAGAATAATAGAGCTGGAAGAAATCTGGGACATGATCTCCTCCAAATGGGAAGCAAAGGTGAAAAGTATACACAGAAGAGAGAATGTAGACCTGTATTAGATACAAACAGCTAAATACATTTTTGTAACTTCATCATAAGATATTTTTAAAATGAGTTTTAGGGAACATGTTATTTCTAATAATATTTATTAACTCATGTCTTCTCTATGAACTTTTTATATTTAGTAATAACAGCTACCACTAATTGAACACTGACTTATTTAACTGCACTTTACGTATATACTGGAAGAAACCTACAGTTAGGAAAGTGAGCTGTCCAAATTTACCCACCTAGTCGAGTCTCCTGATAAATGAGACCATTCTAACTGCAAAAATTATTTCCTTAACCACTTGGCCATATTGTAGTCCTGGAACCAGCTTTGTTTATGTAGCTGACCTGGTTTAGCCCTGTATTTATTTAAAAAAAAAAAAAAAAAGGGGGGGGGAAAGCAGTGGGTTTCAGATGGACTTCTGTCCATTGTTTTGTTTTTTTCTGGTTTTATAGCTCATGATCTAAATAGGTAGGAAGAAAATATCTTTGGCAAATGTCCAAGGATTAGTAGAAATACAAACCTTTTGGATAGGGGAGCAGGCTATTCTTCCTGCACCCTGGTCCCTGTTGCTTCATCCCATTGTTGTCATTCTGGCACATAGCACTGTGATTTCCACCCTGAACTCAAAGATCAGAATTTGTGCTTTCAGCCCATTGAACATCATGCAGTTGTTCCTATTCCTCAAACTTTGAAAAAATAATTGTAAATTAAATCAATACTAAATTTGATTTATACAATTGGGCTTAATACAGGATAGAAAGTCTACCCAGTCATGTAGCTAGCAGTTATATGAATTTAGGGAACCATTTCATCCTTCTCACAATTACAAAAAAAAAAAAATCTTTCCAAAGCATATTTAATTTTGAATTAATTTTCTTCATTATTTTGTTAATCACTTTCTCATTTGGGGTCATAGTTGAGTGCAGAGATTATGTGCTATCATTGAAGCTCTCATAGCTTCACGAGACTCCTTAGATCAATATATTGTATTTGGCAGTTCTTTTATTAACCATATTATACAATTATATTTAACAAATGGCTGCCATGTGAAACATTTGGGTTAGGATAATACAGAACTTCAAATTGCATACTCAGCAGCTTTATTGAACAAATTTTTTTGTTGTTATTAATTATAATTGACATCGGTGGCTGCGAATATGCTTGGATAGCAGATATGCTTACATTTTTAGAATATACATCACAGTTCTTTTTTATGGTCGTTTGTGCCTTGTGGTCATTTATCTGTGTTGTAAAATTAACCTCATTTTATGATACAGTCTGGTGATAACACATGAAATAAGGCTTATTTTTATTTTCTTATAAATGAATACTGCATGTATTTGTTATGAATGAGCAAAAGTTTAATGCTGTTAATTTTTTTCATTTACAAAAGTACAAAGAAGTAAAAGAGATTCATATCCTACTGCCCAGAGATAATCTCTCTTAATCTTTTAAAATGTTTTGTTTTCTTCTCATCTTCTCCTAAATAGCTTTAAGTAAAACTAGAATAGTGCCCGACATATAATATGATAATCCTGTTCTTTTGATTTCTAATATCACAAGAGTTTTTCCTCATGGTTAAAACAGCATTTGTTAATTTCATTTTCACTGGTTCCGCAACATTACATTGATTTGATTTTCCATAATTGACTTCTCCTAGTTTTGAATGTTTAGTTTGTTTCAGAATTTTCACTATTAGAAGTCATGCCACAAACATTTTAAAATTGATATACCCATAAGCAAAGTAGAAAAACATTCTGCTATTACATTGAATAGTGGTAATATTCCTAATATGTGCTAATTTTAAAAGTGAACATGGTGTCATGATAGTTTACATTATTTGATTACTAACAAGGTATTGAAAATTTTTTATTAAGCTTATTGTTCCAATTTTATTGGTGAAGAAATTGAGGCTTGGGCAGATAAGCAATTTGATCAAAGTCACACAATAAGAGAGAGAACCAAGGGCTGATCCCACATTTTTTTTGATTCTATCGTCTATGTACTTAACCAATATGGTATAAATTTCATTGTTTTGCTGCTTCTTAGAAGCATTCCATTATTAATATTTAGCTACAGTACCATCAAGTATCATTAGTGTGTCACAATCACTGTCTAAATACGAATGACTAAACTCTGGGTATATTTTTGCTAAACTCTCACCTAGCGGATTTCTAGGGTGTGGCAATCTTCTTTTTCCACCATTATTTTTTTATGGTTGCTGTATTGATATATATACCACACAATTGACCAATGTGAAGTGGCTTCAGTGGCTTTTACTACAGTCATGGGCTTGTCTTCAACCATCATGACCACAGATTGTTTTGTCACAGCCGTTGTCTTCAGGATCTAGCAGTCTATTCTATTGGGTGCCTAACACAGTGTCGAGTACACAGTAGGCACTAAATAAGGAGTGATTAAACAAGATCTTGTTATAATGCATGGCAATATTGAGCTGAGCACTGGGGGAGTTGCTGAGAAATAAGATTCGCACTCTGTTCTCCAGAAGTTGGCAGGATCCTTGGAGGGTTAAGACCTAAACACATGCGAAAGGTAACTTCAGAATGAAGTGTTTGATTAGATGTCAAATGAGAAGTCCAGTCAATGATTGTTTTTACAAATGTCATGGAAAGATAAGAGAATACTGTGCTGTGCGAGGTCATCCAGCACAGCTCCTTGGAGGTGAAGACTGCGTACTGGCTCAGTTCATGGCAGCCCAGGTCTACATTCCTCTGTGACCACTGAGATGCAATGACTTTTGGCCGGCTTGCAAAGCCTTAGTCATCTTTCCCAGGCTGCCTGGGTTAGTAACTGAGAAGGCCATAGTTCTTGCTTTACTCTTCCTGTGTTGTAAGATCTTAGATCTTAACTAAAAGAAGAGCAAGGTTCTGGGACACCCACAGAGTGTGATAACTATTAGTATACTATCACTTTTTTTTCCTGCCTGCCCCCTCAACCAGATCCAAAGAAGGCCATTTTTCACATCGCTGACAACCTAGATCAGCTTGATTGCTTCTTCTTTCTCTGAACTCTTTTTACCCCTCTACTCATTGAGCTCTCAATCAAGTATCATCATAGCATTTGTGTGTATCATTTACGTGTACACACTTTACGCAAGAAGCCTCTTGATGGCAGAGATGCCGCATCTCAGGTTTCTTTGAATATGCCACTCCTACAAGTACTGTGTATGGAAGTAACATGCATAGTATACAAGTAACAAGTAAATAGCGTAATGTGAGTAACTCTGAGTAAAGCATGTATTATCATGTATTTTCCAGTAGAGGAAAACAGCCAAGTAAGAATATCCTTAGACAAGCTTTTTGTTTGAGTTTAACCACTTTTCTTTTTTAAATTAGAGCTTAAATTTTGTTTAAAAATGTGTAGAGATTAAATATCTTTGAAGTAGATTTGTATTCCACAGGTCCTAGAATCTGGTAAGATGGTACTTGCTGGTTTTATTTGGAGGGGGAATTAAGGTGTGTGATACTGTTTAACTGTTTGTTCAACTTTGCCTAGCACAGTGGAGTACAAATATTTGACCTTCTTGACAAAGACAGATGGATTGAAGTTACATACCATGATATTGTTAGGTCGTCGAATAACATCATTATTCATGATTATAAGGAATTATTCAGGTGAAATGGCAAACCTAATAGAAAGCTATTATTTGTGTAGGGAGTACAATTTCACTGTCCTTGTCATTCCAACCCCTTAGTTGAATTGAAGACAAGATATGTGTATTCATTTTATTATAACAAACCATTAATAGCATAATTTAAACAAATGGAATTAATTATAATTAGTAATTTAGTAAATTGGGTGGTATAACATACTTCCAGAAAGAAGTTGGTATAATGTAAATCTAAAAAATGAGTATTTTCATCATTTATTGAGTTGTTTCATTTATATGTATTGATTTTTAATTGTATAAAATTTCTGTACTAATTAAAACATACATACAAATACCAAAGAAGACTTGAGGAGATGCCTTGAATTTAAAATAGTATTTAAAGTGGTATAGTTTTCGATGATCCTCCTGGTGTTGACAAACAATGGCCTGGAGCCAAAGCCTGCCCTTTGGATGTTTTTGTAACTAAAGTTTTATTGGAACACAGCCACACTCGTTCTTTTATGTATTGTCTCTGGCTGTTTCTGTGTTACAGTGACATAGCTGAATAGCTGTGACAGAGACCATATGGCCTGAAAAGCCCAAAATATTTACTATCTGGCCCTTTATAGAAAAAGTTTGCCAACCCTTGCACAAAGGATCTAAATGAAAAAATAAAATTGTGCACTGGTTGATCTGAAAGCAGTCAGAAGGAACTCCCAGAATCTATAAGGCTGGGAGAAATTTGCGTCAGAAGTCATCTCTTTAAGGAAGCGTGACAGCATGTGTGATACAAGATCCACCCTTCTAGACCACCAGCTTCTTCAGAAAATTGACTGGAATTATTACAGTGTGCTGTATAACGGGAAAGTACTAAATTAGCTTTCTTCAGAATGGTTTTTAGTGTTCTTACCTGAAACTGTGATTGTGGAGGTATCTAGGATTTATCCATCACCTCACTTTTTTAGCTCTGTGTAGCACAAACACCAAAAAAAGAAAAAGTGCAAATAAAATTTGATCACAAGCATGAGAATATTGTTTTTCCAAAAATACATTTCCAAAAATATGTCGATAAAAGAATTATGTAACAAATTAGAAGATTTGTAGAATGATTTAGTTTTTTTTTTTAATTTATAAAAGAGTTCAAATGTAAAAAATGTACAAGGAATCACATGGCTGACACCTTACAAGATTTAAGATTTCCATATACGCTTCAGATCTTTTCTTTAAAATAAAAAGTTATAGATATACTTCATCTTCCCCAATTGTTCTCTTCTTCTCCTTCCTTTTTTTTTTATAGCTGGATTTCTCAACCTTGGCACCATTGACATTTGGGGCCAGATCCTGCTTTCCTGTGGGGGCCGCCCTGTGCACTGTAGCAGCAACTCTGGCCTGTACTCACTGGATGTGATAGCACACTGTCTCCCATTGTGATAACGAAGACTGTCTCCACATAGTGTCAAATGTCCATGGGGGGCAGAGTCACCGCCTTTTGAGAACTACTGCTTTAGCTGTATTCACTAATTTGTTGGTTATTTCCTACCTGCTTAAGTTTGTATGGTTTTTACATGTGCGCGTATCCCCAAAAACCAAATAGTGTCATTGAATGTGTGTTTAATGTTTTCACGGCAGCATCCTACTATACATAATCAATTTCTTTAACTCAGCATTGTTTTTGAGATACAGCTACATTGATAAATGAAGATCTAATTCTTTCATTGTTGCCTCCTATATTGTATTCTAATCTCTGAATATAAGAGAAATTTCCAATTCCCCTTTTTCTTAAGTTTCTGATTTTTATCCATTGAGACAGTGTAAAACAAATATCCTTTTATGTGTCTTCTAATATACTGGTGAGTCTCTCTGTAAAATGTTTACATAGCAGTGGCATTCCCGTGTAGGAAGCTATGCATTTCTTCAGCTTTCAGAGAGCAGTTTTATAATCCCAACTAGGCAGTTATATCAATTAATACTCCATAGCAGTGGGTAAAAATTCCTGTTTCCCATGTCTTCATCAACACTTGTATTGGCACACTTTTTAAATTTTTGCTACTCTGGTGTGTGTAAAATGTTACCTCATCATTGTTTTAATTTTCATTTCTCCAATTGTCCAGTGCAGTAACACACTTTTTCATTTGTTCCCTAGATGTTCAGGTGTCCCTTTTTGTCGCTTACCTATGTATTCTTTGCTCATTTTCCCACTGGGTCACTGTTTTCTTTACCACTGATTTATATATTTACATTTTGTAGATTCAATTTCTTTGTGACCATATCCATCTCGAGACATTTTTTGATTTCTGGCTTGGAATCTTAATGGTTTTGTGTGTGTATGTATGAGTATATATGGCTTTTGACACTCAAAAATTTTAATGTTAATGTAGCTAAGTTTAATAATATTTTCCTCTTGATCTATATATTTTGAATTAGCTTAAGAAATTTTTCCCAATCCTGAGATCATAATAGTACTTTCCTATAATTTTCTTCTAAAGTATTGTGTTCTTTTCCATATATACCTTGATATCACCAGGATTTTTTTTTTTTTTTTTTTTTTGAGACTGGGTCTCGCTCTGTTACCCAGGCTGAAGTGCAGTGGCATCATCATAGCTCACTGCAACCTCAAACTCCTGGGCTCAAGCAATCCTCTTTCCTCAGCCTCTGGAGTAGCTGGGACTATAGGCATACACTACTAAACCTGGCTAATTTTTTATTTTTTTTTATTTTTGTGGAGATAGGATCTCACTATTGCCCAGTCTGATCTCTCAGTCCTGGACCCAAGTAATCCTCCCACCTCAGCCTCCCAAAGTGCTAGGATTACAGAGCTGAGCCACCATGCCTGGCCTAGATATTTTTTATATGTGGTACAAATTATGAATCCCCTTTCCTTCATACAGAAAACCAGTGTTCCAGTCCATCCTTGCCTCACAGTCTTGACATACATGTGTGGCTCTGCTTCTTGCGTGAGCATCAAGCTCAACTGGTCTCTCTGAGCTTTCATTACACAGTCCTTTGATTACTACGATTTAAAGGTATCATTAGGTCTATAAGGGCAGCCATTTTTTTCTTTTCATCACAGTTTTTGACTCTTCTATACCCTTGGCTCTTTTAAAGGTATTTTTTTTTCATCTTGCCAAGTTCTATGGAAAAAGCCATTAACATTTTTTAAAGGACTGGCATTGAATACATAGATTAATTTATAAAAATTTGACATATTGGTTCTCTTGGGTCTCCCCAGCTATGAACGTAATGTAATGTAGGTCTCCATTTTTCAGGTCTTCTTTTACACGTTTGTAGAATTAAGTTCTGATGTCAAATATGGGCTTGGATTTTTAATTTAAATGAATATTTGTCACTGGCTTTTCAGTTTGGAAAAATTAGGGAGTAAAAACACATATTTGTTTACCTCATAAACAGTGAACAAAAAGTCCCATAAACTTTTTGGAATAATTTTGGGAAAAGAAAAATAGAAAACCCTTGGGAAATGAAGGACTTAGCCATTTCTTCTTCTTGAGTATTTTTAGTTAAAATGTGTTTGAAACATTATTCTAGTGAAAGAGCCATTCACAAAAAGCCACATATTATTTATATGAAATATCCAGAGTGGGCAAATTCATAGAGGTAGCAGATTTGTGGTTGCCAAAGGTGGGGGCTAGGGGAGAGTGAGAAATGGGCAATGGCTGCTTAATGGGTATAGGGTTTTCTTTTGAGATGATGAAAACATTCAGGAAACAAAAAGTGGTGAATATTGCACAACATTGTGAATGTGCTAAATGCCACTGAATTTTACACTTGAAAGTGGTTAAATTCATGAATTCTATGTTATATGACTATTATTATAATTTTTAAATGTATTTGATTGTACATTTTTTAAAAATGGAGAAGTTTTATAGTTTGTAAATCCCCCTAAAAAATAATGTAAAGTATGTCTCAATTCTTATGGAAAATCTTAACAAAAATATATATATTTTTAAAGAGCTATCCATGTTTAGCTTCTAGTAACTCACAGGAACTTGAATTTTATGTTCCATCCAATACTCCATTATGTTCTTAAATAAGAATCTAATAATTTGCCTTTGGAATATTTTTCAAATCTAATTATTCTAAATATTTAGAATTTTAGAGACAGTCCTATCTCTGTTCTCAATATTGTTCCAAATATTGAATTCTCTGTTCAATATTGTTCCAAATATTGAACTGAAAGTTCAATATTTATGAGTTGTCAAGGTAGAGATTTTTTCTTTATGTCCACATCTAAAAATGTCACTGTGGAAATGGCAATAAAAGAAAGCATTAAACTGAAATTAATATGATTTTGAAGGTGTGACCTAATTAAAATGCAAATGTAAGCACACTTCTTTAGAATTGACGTTGTAGCTTAGATACTTCCCAATAGTGGACTATTGCTTGTTGATGATTTGATTTGGCAGATTCTCTTCACGAGTTCATTGCTTTAATCTCACAGTATAAGCGTATATCGGCTTGCCTGATAAGATGAGAAAATTTAGGTAGATTCAGGAAGCTTAAAATGAAATTTAATGACTTACGATCTTCCTGGATATAGACAGATCTTACTTATTAGAGGAGTTTGGAAAATGCCTGCCATGCACAGAGTATGCATTGTTGAAAGTCAGTATTTTGAACTTAAAATTTATACTGTAGGCACTTTTGTCCTTGTCTGTTGTCCTTAAGTAAATTTCATTTTGTTCTATTTACTCCAAAGTACCCTTATTTCTTTCATTACTCTAAATTCCAGCTTTTTTCCCTTTTTTTATAAAGTCTTCTTTTATCCTCTTCTCTTCAAATAACAACCATTTTCTCTGAATTCTCTGTTTTCCCCTTGGCGCTTAACCATTCTACCTTCTTTTACAATTGTGTGTATACGTGTGCTGTGTCCTACGTTAGATAATTAGATTCTTAAGAACAGTAATTCTTCCCCCAGAGCAAGTGCAGATTAACTGATACGTAGGAGGATCTCAAAAAGAAATGATTGAAGGAACAGAAGATTAAGTGAATGAATAAAGACATGTGGATGGATTAAATCTCTTGTGCACATGGCTTGCCTAATTTCTCACCATTAACTTCTTATAAAGCTGTAGACAAAGTTGCCATCATTCTTCACTACAGGTCATTATTGTACACTTACTAGTTCATCAAACCAATTCTTGCACCTTAAGAAGTATTTAGACCTAGATTTAACCTTTCACTACATATTCAAAGCTTTGAGATGACTGCCAAGGATGAGTGTTAACTTTTAACATCAAACTTCTAATGCTTGCGTGTGAGAAACAATTATTATTTATGACCATAAAAAGATATCAATATTTTAAATGCTGAATGTTTTTATTCCCATGTATCTACTATTTTTCAGGTTTCATAAATATTGCATGTTCCCTCCACATGTGCATGATATGGTAAAATTTAGTTTTAGCCAAGAATCTGCGGGAAAGTAGACTTGTGAATGCACAGTACTTTTTTTTTTAAAGAATATGTGAACCAATGAATGGAAATAAGTAAGAGACTTTTGGGAATATGACACATTAATTTCCAAGAATATTTATGTCTGAGATGTCAATATTCCAGCTGGATACTTTTTGGAAGGTAATAGCTTTGAGCAAAATTTTGTGTAAGCAGGGTTAGAAAGTTCTTTACTGGAAAGGTAATGGAAGGTTCTAACTAACTGAACATGTAATGCAAATTTAAGCAAACTTTTGTATTCTAATATAGACATTAAAGCAAATATTATTGTAGTGGAACATTCTGTTCTGCTTCTATTGTAATAAATTTTAGGAAATCAATAACAGCATAAAGCCAAAATCAGTAGGCTACCCCAAATATTTCAATTCTTGTGTAAAGGGTTTCTTATCTCAAATAGCTGATGGTTATAAAATGAAATACATTTACATCCATGGCTAAAGATGATTAAAATATCATACAGAACCAAGGCACTCCAGCTGTAGATGTTCATTAAATTGACCATTAATAACTTGTGATAAAAAGGAATAATACTGCATTCATAAATTTTGTATGCAGATTTTATTAAGCTGGCATGTTATATGAATTAATTGTCTGACATCTTATGGCTGTGGCTGAAGATAATAGTGTTTCATATGCATTTTCTGTAATCTAAGAATTCTGATGGACTATTTCTAGGTAGTTATGTGTTTTGTTCTGGTTGGCATTTCTTTAGCCCAGTGTACAGTTAGAAAATATAGCTTTTGGTATGAAACATTACAGGTTGGTTGTGGCAGCATTTCTATTATGACCCTGTTTTTCAAAGACTCCTAGTGTGTATGTTGGTATATAAGGGTGTGAGAAGAAAGAAACTGTGTGTCCATTTGGTTGACTCTGTTTTGTCTTGCTAATGAATTATTTCTATATCTTTCATGAAATGTAAATAGATTCTACTTTTCTATTGCTTAATTTTAAAATCACATTTCAGTAGGTTATTGTTTACCTTTCAGATCGGAGCTTATTTAATAGGCGTTTTAACCTGTTTCTAATAAACAACTTAGCACCATTTGATTTTGCGGATTTACTGTTGACCCACAAGGTTGCCTTCCACTTTGCAATCAATAGGGATTCTGAGTTTGGAACCACCAGGAGGGCTTGAGTGCAACGTATGCTTTTCAGATTAGTAGATCTAGTATATATATTATATAATTATATATATTATAATATATATAATTATAATATATTATAATATTATAATTATATATATTATATATAATATATATATATATATTAGTAGATCCAGCCTTCAGTAGGAGCCTGAAAATGGTGTGATGCTAATACCCACCCTATAGGTTTGTTTTGAGAATTCATTAAATCATGGGAAGGATTTAGAACAAAATAAGCACTCTGTAAATACTAGCTGCTGTTAATACCTGATTTAGCAAGAGAGAGAAGATGTGAAGCTTAAATCTAATCACATTTTTCTTTGTACAGATCAAATAAGACATGATGATGAAATCATTGCCTGAATTTCTGAGGCCGTCCATGGATATAGTTTATCACCTAAATTCCCTCCATGTTCAAGTCTATGGGGAGAGAACAAGAGGTTTTAGAGAGACACTTGAGCTGGAGTACTTATAGTTTTGACCTTGGGAAAGTACATATAGCTAAGCCTTTGCACTTTTGTAAAATGGAGATAATTATGGTAAATATCAATAAATAATGGGTTGTTAGGAATGATACTATTTTTTAAAAATAAAATGAAATAACTGGCATACAATATGAGTTCAGTAGCTACTGGCTTTTTTGTGGTATCTATAATACATTTTGTTCCCTGTCTAATGGGAGAGGTTTTTTTTTGAAGCAGCAATGGTGTCTAATGTAATGTCTTTTTAACTACCTTTTACTACTGAATCTTATGAAAATATTAACTGATCACCATTTTTTTTGGCTTTATAAACACAACCAAGTAAGAATGGATAAAACCATGTCTGTGGCTCAGAAAAGCATCATGAATATTGATCATCTTAGCCTGTTATTATCTAATTGCTAGTAGAATATTATTCCAGTGTGTTGACTCGTTGAATTCAGAGTTTGAGAACTTGGCTATGTCCCCGTATTTTGAAATTCATTACTCATTTCGGTCAGAGGTAAACTTGTTAAATGTTAAAGCTGGAAGGATTAATTCCTGCCTCTCATTTAAGACATGAAGAACAATGAGGTTCAGTATGTAACAGAGCTTGCTCAGAGTAATAAAAACTCCAAGCAGGTGATGTTGGTTTGTTTTTGTTTTTAATTTTTTTTTATTTCAGCATATTACAGGGGTACAACAAACATATGAAAAAATACTCAACATCTCTAATCATCAGGGAAATGCAAAATCAAAACCACAATGAGGTATCACTTATCTCCAGTGAGGATGGCCTTTATCCAAAAGTCCCAAAACAATAAATGGTTTGGAGGCTCCTGTTTTGTGCCTGGGAAACTTGAGGGAGAAGGAATTCCTCATACTTTCTGTCCATTTGTGAGCATGGTCATCTTTTGGCTATGAAAATAGGCACAGGGCCTCCTGCCAAAACTGAAAAAGAAATTAGGATGAGCCTAACGAAAATTAGGCAGAGAGCCTTGAAAATGACCACATTGACAGCTTCTTCTTTTACAATAATAGTTTAAAAGCTTGTTATGCTAATTTAGATGTGCACAAAATCTTTATCTAAAGCAGGCAGATGTTCGTGTTGGTGTCTTAGTGAGCAGTAGCATGGTGGAAGCAGGTGTGAGTGATTACTGGAGTGGGCACAGGTGGCTTTAGTTAATGTATGCAGGGTCAATGCTACACATTGGGCCAAACAGGTGTAAGCTGGACTCTAGGAAACTCCAATTTGATCTTAGCCATGGTGTCCTTATTTAATTTAGTGTGCTTTTCAAAATTCAAACACTGTTAAAGCGAGTTTAAGTTATGCACCATTAAATTGGACAGTATTAGAAGCCAAGATTTTTATTGCTTTCTCAGAAATGAAAAGCATACACACGTGTTTTGTAGTAAGCTCGTATGTGTGTTTCTGTGCCTTCTAAAGGTGATTTGCTACTTTTGTTAGTTGGAACTTGAGCTTGATTTTTTAAATTTTCCAATCAGAACCCACGCTTCTGAGGAAAAAAAAGGTAAAATGAATAGGTACTATTATATTAGAACTCTGTTACTGTGATGGAGAGAAATGATAATATTTGCTTGAAGGAAAATAATCAGATTCTTTTTTCTGACAAATGCTATTTATTATATATTCTGACAAAATGTTTTTTTAATGCCTCTTAGCACTGCTCAGCATTGGGAAATCCCAATTTATTAGGTGTCATCTAGTTCAATGCTTGACCCACCATGGAAATCTTCTACGTAGCAGAAAGTGTGGGGTACATGAATTAAAACTGAAAAGGGACTCCCAAAGGTGGAAAAGATTTTGTTCATTTGCAGTCATTCAAATTATTCACGAAAATGTTATAGTTTCATGTTTTACATAAAAAACTTGACGCCAAGTTTCTATCTTGATTTTGCTACTAGCTGTTAGATTCCTAGTCTTTCTTTAGCTCCTTAGACCTATTGACCTTGGTAGAATTAAATATTATCCGGTATTTGTGACCAAAAAACCAATCATCATATATGAAATAGAAAATCTTATTACATGGGAGAAAGCAAATTGAAAAAGTTTTTTTTTCCCTAGAAACTGTATACCTTAGCTATTTGCTTATGTTTTTAACAAAAAATTTTCAAAAACTTTGAGATAACCTGTTATTTTCATTTATTTAAAACCTATGCCGTATTTACTTATTTTATAGGATATCGTTAAGCTGGATTGTTGCCTGACTGTATGGCTAGGACTTGTTTATCTATACTAGACAACATAGCGCTGCTGAGATTCTATTTAATCATAAATGCTGGTTTAATTAAAACACTGAAATAGTTTTGTTGTATATACCTATTGCTGTAAGTTCCCAGAAGTATCCCCAACCCTGCCATTCTTGCTGTCTGGGGACCTCTCCAAGGGTCTCCCAGACTTTCCCATTATCCAGAAACTACAGAATTAATGTCTGGACCTCCAAGACCCTTCTCCAGCAATACTCAGCTCCTAGGTGCCCTACCCTTTATTGAATTTTACTTCTGAACAGTCCTGTGATGAATATTGATTGAATAAATATATAGTTACTTGGAGTCAGATACAAGGGAAAAGTATCTCTGAATCTTCCTGTAAGATTTCCTAAATTGCAGAATCAAAGGTAAACAACAAATCACAACATAAATGCTCCAGGACAAAGCAATGCCTTTGTGCCTAGAACACTGCTAGGAACACAAGGACTCAGTAAATACGTGGATGGACTGAGCATCTCAAATATAATCTCTGAGCTCAATCAAAGGAACCAAATGATTATTCAGCAGGCCTCTGCTGCTGTAGTTTCCTGATTGTTCAACAAAGATTCATATTTAAGTCAAAGGATCCAGTGTTCCTTGATTCTCTTTCTGTTTTAAGTAGCTCCAGGGGCCTTGCCAGAGTTTTTTTTTTTTTTTTTCTTTCCTACCCTTGCCTTCCTTTCATAGAACATCTGCATTTGGATCACAGAATGTTGGCTTCCCAGAAGGTCTTGCAGATAGGTGAATAAAGAACTTTTACTGCTTGGCATTTTTAACAGGTACTTAGAAGGTTCATCCAAATTCTGTTTGCTTTGGCTGGAGAAATAGATTCTCTGGGTAATGAACTTGAACTTTGTCATCTGGCTATATCTTTGAGATAGCAGAAAACGGGAGAAAGATTGCTGTACAGATAGCTTGGTGTTAAAGACTTCATCATCTCTGACTTGTCAGAGAATGAGCTAGTGTTGGGCTTGGGACTCACTATTTTGTACCATAAAATGTGATGAAGTGTTTTGAATTTATGATAAGCTTATTTCTCTGTGTTAGCAAATCTGAGATAGCCAGGCGCTGTGGGAAGGCCCAAGCATTTAGTAATTGAGAGGCAAGTTCAAGATAGATTACTTACAGCTTGATGAAGTATACATAAGTGTACCTATTAATCGCTACACTTAAGACCTGCATTTCCTTCAAATCATTTTGAAAGAACGTGACTTTAGAGGTGAGCCTTCCTGATGTCTTGTAGCAGAATGTGGAAATCTTTCACTGTTGCTTTCATGGATGGATCCCCTATTTGGACAGTATTTCCATAGTTGATGTTTGTGACTCTGATCAGTGATTAAACTTAGAATAACTGTGGAATTGCAGGAGCTGGACTGAGTCAGTTTTTCATTCTGCCTTGAGCTCCTGAGACTTGCTCGATTGTTGCTCCTGCATGTGCCTCCCTTCATGGAGTTCTAATAGCTGTATCCTCACATGCTGAGTGCAGAGACAGTGATGGGAGTTCAGTGTGGTAGTTTGACTTGACTAATTAAGTTTCTTACTCAATCCCTTACTAGCTTGGTGCTCCTGGAAGTCACCAAACCTTTCCCAGGAGTTGTAATGAGAATTCAATACAGCCAGACCAAAAGAGATTAGCCAAGGGTTGCATACAGAAAGTTGTTAACAAATATTAGTTCTTATTTATCATATACCTTGTGTTTATGGTAAGCCAATTTGCTTGCGATGGTGTTATTTCACTAGAAATCATTTGACTCGGTCCAAATTAATCACTCCCAAAGTTGCTGAAAATTGACAATCTGTAGTTGCATTTTGTGATGTCTCTCTCAGAAAAAGCAATGGGGCAGTGGTTTTAATTAGAGCACATTTAAACTAACTTTGTTTTGAGAAATTTCAGTTGCTTAAAAAAATTACTGGCAATACTGATTTTTTTAAAAACTAGCTTTGGAGTTAAGATGTATGTGAGACAGTTGGAAATTTGAACACTAACTTGACAGTTAATATTGTTAATTTTTGTCATTAATGCTAATTTTTAAGTCTTTTTAAAAATATTGCTAATTTGTTAGTTATTTAGGTATTTTTAAAGGCCTAATTTTTTTCATTCCTTGTTTTTAAAGGGATATATACAGAGATATGTAAGCTAAAATTATATGTCATCTTGATTTTCTTCCAAATGATGTGGAAAGGGGGAGTGGATAAGAGTGGCTAAAACAAAACTGGCCACGAATTGGTCATTTTTGCAGGTCGTGGGTAAAGGAAGATCTGTTTCACTAGTCTATTTCTGAATATGCTTGAAATTCTTCATAATGAAAAGATTTTGTAACAAGCAAACAAACTAGGTTAGAGAACATTGAAACCCAGTCATGATTACTAGTTATGGAAGACATATTCATCATGAGCTCTATATCAGCTGTAACTAGGTAATCAGGGCTGATTACATGGATTAATAAATATAGAAAGTGTGCTACAAATGAGGGAAAAATTCCCATCTGTTGTAAGTTGACCCAAAATATGACAATCTAAATTTATTGGTATGTCCAGTGGAAGGTGAAATATGTATTAGAAGACATCTTTTTGTAAAAGGAGAAGTGTTTTGGCTTTGTTTATCAAAAGTGAATCTTTGAAGCATAAAAGGGCGTATATTTGAAGTTGCAAAGATTTACTAGCATCCAGAATATTACCTTAAATAATTAATGGAGGAGAAATCAGTCTGCCCCTCTCTGACCCACAGATCTTTAGTTATCAGTGAAAGAACTGATAGTATACAATGCTTTCTTTGTCTAATCTGTCAGGCCCCTTTGGAGGTACCCTAAATTTCTTGATCGATCCTAAATTGATTAATTTTTGATGTTAGGCAGTTTTGGGGAACTGTTCAAGAGATTCTGGTTGTTTGTAGTGCACAGGAAATACATACTTTTTAATGATCAGTGAAGTCTAACTCTTTGTGACCTTCTATTTTATGATGGGATTACACTTTTTGTAAAAATATAAATTGCATCTGACATATGGCTTGATCTTTTTCTTCCTCTAATTAAAAAAACAAAAACAAAATAAAACTTCCTATTAGAAATTCCAACCTTGAATCACTGATTTTCTATTTATGTTTATGTACTGTCTCATTTTAAGTATTCTGTAAATATTTAAGTACCTTCTATCATACTTGGGAAATTGTGCCTTTTCCGGTTCCTATTAGAGTTGGTGGTATATATTAATTTACAGAGATAGGCATTGTAAGGAGGCTGCTCTGAAACAGGTGTACAGAAGTGTCCCCTATACTGTGCCACTTCATGGTGATCAATAAACTCTTAGACAAGTGACTAATGGTAGAGAATTGTTCTTTGGGAACAGTATATAACTGTATCTTCAACTCAGAGATAGACATTTTATTTATTTTCATTGTGATTAGTAATCATAGGTTGCAATCTGTATATGAAAAGGTGAATGATCTACGGGTAACTCATTTTTCAGAGAATTTCAACTTCTTTGATTCTAGGAACTGGTTCATTCGAAATGCAGTCATGCGTCACTAAATGGTGGGAATATGTTCTGAGAAATGCATTGTTAGGTGATTTTGTCATTGTTTAAACATCATAGAGTATATGTGCGTGAACCTAGATGGTATAGCCTACTATGCACCTAGGCTATATGGTATAGCTATGGCTCCTAGGCTACAAACCTGCATAGCAGGTTACTGTACTGAATACTGTAGGCAGTTATAACAAAATGATAAGTATTGTGTATTTAAACCTATCTGAACATAGAAAAGGTACAGTAAAAATATAGGATAAAGGATAAAAAATGGTACACCTGTATAGGGACTTACCATGAATGGAGTTTTCAGGACTGGAAGTTTCTCTGGGTGAGTCAGTGAGTGGTGAGTGAATGTGAAGGCCTAGGACACTACTGTAGACTTTATAACACTGTGTACTTAGGCTACACTAAATTTATTTTTAAAAATTTTCTTTCTTCAATAATAAATTAACCTTAGCTTACTGTAGATTTTTTACTTCATAAACTTTTAATTTTTTTAACTTTTTGTAATAACACTTAGCTTAAAACCAAACATGTTGTACATCTGTTCAAAAATATTTTTTTCTTTATGGTCTTCTATAAGCTTTTTTCTATTTTAAATTTTTTTTTTTAATTTTTAATCTTTTTTTTTTTTTTTTTTTTTTTTACAAACTAGGCCACATACACACATATTAGCCTAGGCCTACATAGGGTCAGCATCATGTGCATCACTGTCTTCTACCTCCACGTCTTGTCCCATTGAAAGATCTTTAGGGACAATAATGAGTATGGAGCCATCATTTCCTATGATGACAATGCTTTCTTCTGGCATACCTCCTGAAGGACCTGCCTGAGGCTGTTTTATAGTTAACTATTTTTTTTTTATAAGTAGAAGGAATATACTCTAAAATGATGAAAAATATGCAAATATATAAACCAGCAACATAAGCATTTATTATCATTATCAAATATTACATACTATACATAGTTGTATGTGCTATACTTTTATATACCTGGCAGCCAGTAGGCTTTTTTCATGCCAGCATCACCACAAACACACGAGTAATGTGTTGCACTATTACATTAAAACAGCTAAAACATCACTAGATGACAGGAATTTTTCAGTTCCATTATAATCTTATGGGCCACCACTGTACACGTGATTTATTGACTGAAATGTTGCTGACGCAGTGCACAACTGCATACACTTACCCTCTCCCCCACCAGGTTTGCAGTGCCTCTGGACCATTGCCTTTTGGATCAATTGACATTATAGTCTTCTCTTAGAACACTCAAAACTTTGTATCTGAATAAAAATATTTGCAAATGCTTTTGGGCAGCGCTGCATAGCACTGTAACTTTGATGTCAGTTAAGGGACAAAGTCATATTTCCTTTCTTCCTTGGAGAATCAATAATGTGGTCATACTTGCAGAGACAGGCACGTCTGAACCGTGGGCAGGCAGTACATTATTTTCAAATCTCTTTTCTCCCAAAGGTCCCTCAAGTCTAGTCCTCTTTGACAATTTCATCATGAGTGTTCTACAGTGTTGCTGTCCTGGGCAACCTTAGAAAAGTTCCATGGAAAACAATATAATTAATATGGTGTCTTTTATTGGATCCCATCTGTAATTCCCAAAGCAATAGTTATATTGCATTTCATTTCAATAGCTCGCTCTCTGCTATGTGGCTTGGATTTGATATGTGGTGTGATTGTAGCCTCTGTGTCATTGGGAATTTTGAGTGTGTCTTTTATGAATACGTTTTCTATATCTTCAAACCACTCTGAGGTTTAATTTATTTGTTCATTTATTCATGTAAAAAAATGAAGTCCCTGTTGTGCGTAAAACATTTTTCAAGGTAAGTAAAAGGAGCATACAAGGAAAAAGGGGGAAAAAGGACTGTATGTAATACCTGTAGCATAATGCCTAGCATGTGAGTGGTGGTGGTTTTAGTGGCATTTTTATTGCTGCTGTTGCTGTTGTAGCTATTGTCATCATCGTCGTCATCATCATCATTACCATTACCAACAGCATCATCATAATTCTTCCCATATTTTTACCAGATCCATTCTATTGTTTTTTATATGTAGTATAATTTCTTTGCAAGAGACACTAAGAAATGAGATAATCATGGCTAGGTAACTGATTTGGAGGTGACAGAGTCATAACAAAGCTCACATGTATTTAGTAAATGAAGTTCATTCTTATTTGCTTGACTCCCTTACCCTTGAATTTGTTGACTAGGATCATTCACTGATATATTGATAGGACAGCAGTCAGGTTATTTAATCCAATTGTTTTAAAGGGCCCTGGCTCTGTGGTCACACAGTTTCCAGTCAATTCCAGATTCCCACACTTGGTAACTGTGTGGCCTTAATTCTCTCTGTCTCATTTCTTCATCTGTAAGTGGAGCTCATAAGGCTACTGATTGTTGCAAAGATTAAGTTTGGTAGTGTAAATAAGCAGCTGCTCCAGAGCCTAGCACTTTGTGAGCAATCAGTATGTCAATGCCTTAATTTTTATTATTGTTCTAATTGTTGTCACTGTTACTTGTTATTACCTTTGTTGCTGTTATCATTTCTACCACGAAGACCAATTTCCTACCTATTACCCAACAAAGAATCCCCATGCTTCTTTATCCTATGTACTTTTTGTCTTCTGGAGTGAGCACACAGAACTCAAGCTAGACCAAGATAATTCACCTTTCATTCATAGCATGGACAAGGTGGAAGAGTGTTTCTCCCTGTAATTGTTGGAGAAGTTTGGGTGAAATCATTATAGGTTTTGGATTGATCATTAAATCAAACTCTGGGGTCCCTGCCCTCCAAGATAAAAATATTTACAATGACCCCTGTATTTGATTTTTGAGATATTAACATGCAAGTTTATGTTCTGTATATGTTTATATGTCTATGCTGATTTTACATACACATATTGATGTAAAGTTATAACTTAAATTAACCTTTTGATACGCAATCCATCTCTCAGAAAAATAATAATATATAATTCTTTGCAGTAGGTCTAGAATGCAAACATTTATATGAAACTTTTTAACAATAGTACTGTTCTCAGGGAGCTGTGTGGAGATCTATTGTATTAATAATTACTACATAATGTGGTTAGTGTGATGCCTGGCAAGACAGTATGCATTCAATATGTATAAGCTAGTAATAATGACATCAAAGAAAATTTAATAGAAAACTCAACACTGTTAGAAACCCACAGACAAGCAAAAACAGTCAAATTCACTCTCTGCATCTCTCTTCACAGAAAAGGAATAGATAATGAAAGGAAAGGAATGAAATATTTCCTAATTCTCTTAGTAGCCTTCCTTTTTGTGCACCAGCCATTTTTCTGGTTTTTGTTATGTTTGAGGTTATGTGTAAAAGCATTCTGACCAATGAGAGATTGCATTCAAGGAATAGCTAAAAAAAAAAAAGAAATACATTTTAAAATCCTCAAGTAGTTAAAATTTTTTAACTGCCATTTTCCTGTCATGGGTTGATGACAGACTTTCTTTTAATTTTCTACATACTGCTTATTTTTATAGGAAAAAATGAAGGTGATTGAATATGATATCACAATAAATTATTTCTTTAAACATACCGAAATACATGTTCAGTATATACATATCAACAAAGCTATATATATACACACCCATAAATATGCACAAACTGTGTATGTAATTTTATTTATGGTAATGTTAAGCTTTACCGTGAGCCCACTGTTCTTGGAAAACAGCAGTAGATAAAAAAATCCCCCACCCTTAGTGTTCTGGAAAAGGCTGGTGTTAATAAAAAACCTCCCTTCCCCATGTGACTTGGATAAGACTAACAGATGCCCTCTTCTGTACCTCTGATCAGGCCAGCAGCAGACCCGCCACATTTCCACTCTTCCCCTTATAAAGGATCAGCTGACCTGTTTGTACAAATACCTGCTAACTTAAATTGACCAAACTTCAGCCAAGGATTTCTCTCTCTGTAGGCCCTTGAACTTTGGCTTGACCTCGAGCATTGGAATGCAAAACAGCCCCTCCTTAAAGACCGCTCCTGACTAGTGGCCTATGTCAGAGAATCTAAATAAAAGTCAGACAACTAGTCAGTTGTCCCATCAGGCCATTTGCTCATCCTACCCTCCCACACCGCTTCCTTCTTTCTAGCCCTGTTTACTCCTTGCTATAAAAGAAAATTCCTTTCTGCCTGACCTTTGAGACACTTGCACATCTCGTGGTCAGAGCCGTCTCCGTATTGCAGTAGTCTTCCTCCCCTTATTGCAATTGTCTTTTCAAATAAGGACTCTCTATGTAAGTCTGGGTTTGTTGTTATTTGACATTTCAGGCCTATAACTGTTGCCTGGTTTTAGCGTTTAAAGCACCCTCATACTAACAGTAATAGGAACCTCCTATCTTCCAGGCTGTCTATATGGCACTTTTGATACATAAGCTCTATTTTTCTGTCTCCTACAAGGGGAGTATTTTAATTTATATTTTAAACACAGGAACCCTGAGGCTCAGGTATGCCAAATAATTTTGCAAATGGTGCACACCTCCTAAATGAGAGACACGGAATTGGAAGATTGCTGTGACTGACTTCATAGCCCTTGGTTTTTCCATGACTCCTGCCTGTATTAACTTCTTGAGGTCATAGTTAATACTGAAAACTGTAATGACGATGACGGCTCTACCATTTAGTGAATTATGTGGTAGTTCTTTGTGTACCTTTTCCCATATGCTGACAACAAAGATGGGACGTTGATGCCTCTAGTATACTCATTTTATAGGATGAGTATCCCTTATGCAAAATACTTAGGACCAAAGTGTTTTGGATTTTGAATTTTTTTCAAATTTTGGAATATTTAAATATACATAATGATATATCCTGGGGATGGGACTCAAGTCTAAACATGACATTTATTTATGTTCATGTATACCTTATGCACATAGCCCAAAGGTAATTTTATACAATTTTTAAAAATAATTCTGTGCATGCAACAAAAATTTTATTTCACTGTCCTTTGTGGTTGTGTGTGTGTGTGTGTGTGTGTGTGGTAGGGGGGAGAATACGGGTGTGTGTGGAAAAGATATTCTGTAGCTGAAGGGGACTGGAAGGGTCCTCTTGGAGCACTGAATAAACTATGTTGTGTGCCTGCATTTTGACTGCAACCTGTCATATAAGGTCAAGTGTGGAATTTTCCACTTAAGGCATCATGTCAGTACTCAGAAAGTTTCAGATTTTGAAGCATTTTGGATTTTGAGATCAGGGGCGCTCAACCTGTATTTTACACTAAGGGAACATGAGGGTTTGAGCAGGTTAACTGATTGGCCCAGGCTCATGAAGTTGACAAGCATCTAAGTGTGTATCTAAGTAATGACAAAACTGGTATTTTTACTTTGCAATTTTTTATAAACTCCTGGCTACCTGGGTGTAGCCCGTCTAGTGCCTATGTCACCTGCTGCAGCTTCGAGCACACAAGTGTTCCTACAACTTGTCAGCCCTTGGTTGCCTTGCCAGTGTGGGTTACTGCTAATGATGGAGCTTTGGCTTAACACCACGGTATTAAATCTGTTTTCTGTTTATGTTGAGTTTAATGTTTATTTGCTGTTTACCTTAAATAAATGATCGATTAGGAAAAGAATGCTTTTCAGGCCTGTGGCATGTATCATTTTAGCCAAGGAGAAAAATATTTAAGTAACTGAGTTAGTTACTTAACTTCCTGATATTTATTTAGTTTCCTCATCTATACAATGGACATCTCAAGATAACCTAATTTGTAGAAATGTTGTGAAGATTAGAGACATAATAAAATGTGTCTCTGGCCCAGTGGCTGGTAAATAGTAAATACTTCACCAGTTGCTCTAGCTATTAATAATAGTAGTAGTTTTTCATTTTTTCCCAAGCTGTTTATACCAAAGAAGTGTGGTGTCTTTTTCTGACATGAACAAAGTTTTAGAAATAAGTAATGGCGGATAACTCAACCCAGCTCATTGTAACAGTCTGTTGTGTTTGCAGTTTAAATATTGCTATTTAAAAATTACAGTTGCGTTTGGTTGACAGTAACACACATGTGAAATTGAGCCTCCTAAGCCTTACTTCTACTGTTTTGAAGTAAATAGTTAATGATTTTCTTGCCTAATCATTAATAAATTCAAAAACTGTAATACAAAAATGAATATTGTGAAATTTCCAGAACATTCCAAAACTACTCATTAATTTAGCCCTATAAAAATTGCACTATAAACGTGACTGGTGTTTTTATTATATATGAGTGTGACAGAAGCCCTTTGGGGTTGCGTCCATTCTCCATTGCTATATTCAGATGATTTAAGATTCTGAGCCTTGCTTTTTCGCTAATTCTGAATTCTTCAAGTTCTTACAGTGTGAACACATGTTAATTTTCCCCTGGATGAAAACATAAGCTTAATGAGGAAAATTATTTAGGCTTGCTATAGCAGAAGAGAATCTAGCCGTTGGTGTTGGTGCAGTCAGGGTCGACCCTCTCCTCACTCTGCCTGCCTCATGTCCTTCATCTCCTTTGATTGCTGGGGGAGCAGACAAAGTCCCTGTCCTGATTGTGTCACTACTGGTATTAGGAAGAAAAATGCATCAGAATTTATGGAGATGTCTTTTTCCAGTTCTGAGTATAAGGTTCTGTAAATGTCTCCCAAAATAACATCTCTACTTCTGATATATTTCCTAGTGTTGTTATCTATAATTCTTCGTGAGGTTAGGTTTTCATGTGCAGGTACCTCAATTTCAGTATTTCCAAAAGAAAATTCTTTCCTACCAAACCACTACGTCTGCCATTTGTTCTATTGGGTAATGGCTTTTCCATTATCACATTTTTTTAAGTCACGCAATATTTTTTCTACACTCTCCCATGTTGTCTCTCCGGATTGTATTCATTCTTTCTTGATAATGGCTCTCACACTCCGCTTTCTAGTCCCACTTCCATATGCCAAATTCAGGTTCTCTCTTCCTCTCCCTCTCAGAATATTTTAATAGATTCCTAATTGATCGCCCCATCTCCAACTCCCCTCAGCCCTTTAGTTAATCTTGGAACAGTGCTCATACAAATTAAGTGCTTTAATTACTCTTTGATTTGAATTGAAATTTATCGATGAAACCAGCTATCTGTGTGGGGATAGATTTTTCAGTGTTGGTTCATATCTTTAGAGCAACACCTCGAGAGCAGACAAGTGGCACTTTCAAGTGCATATACCTATTTGTTAAATTTCCTTTGCATCATTTACTGAAACTCGGTTTGTAATCAACATAATAGCTTTGCTTTTTTCAAACTTCTTTTTGTGGTAAAGAAAAGGATCGACTCTGGGACGTGCACCTCATTAGTATTAAAAGTACTCAGTCTCTGTAAAGTGAACATAATAGAAACATTTCTATAATATAACACTAAAGGAGATAAATGTCGGGTTGTCAGAAAACTTAAAAGAATGATGGTATTTGAGGCATTTGTTTTTCTTGCGATTTGAGATATGATAATTACTACTGTTTAAATTTGCCCCCCCCCCCAAACTTAGCTTGCTTAGATGTCTTTGGGATTGGGGGCTTTTGGATACATAAGGCATTTTCCTCTCCTGTCAGAAGTTTTTTAAGGATTATGAATATTTTTACATTCTTTCTGAGAAAACAAAGCATGTAGAGTTGAAAGACAGTGTAGACTAGGTCTGCTTTTAAAACAGAACATTGTACAAAACTTTGCAAAATGAAAAGAGTGGGCATGTAGTTCGAAGATGTACAAAATTTTGCTAAAGGGGGAATGTAATTTGAAGAAGTAAATGGGCCGAAGAATGAATTGGTTTTATGCGATCTTGGCATACAGTTAGGTTCATAAGTTAGTAAAAATAAGATATCGTACCAAACTAGTCCCTTTATTTGAAATATGACTCTGCCCATTTTATAGCTCAACAGTGGAAGACTCAGTGGCCAGACTTTGCCTGGAAGCTTTTTATTCATGTCAAGAATGCAGGGGACCTGAGAAGATCTATTTCTCTTTCTTGGGTCATGTCTTTTTGAGCAAGGGACAAGAGGATCTTTTAGTGAACCAGTTTTGCCATAGTGGTGCTTCTTAAGCAGGTGGTTTTACTTCTGTGCTTTCACGGAATTTCGGGGGCAAATTAGAATATTGTGGGGACAATCGTAAACTCTGCAGATAAAGGGCAAATGGTATGTTCTTTCATAAAAGGAACTTAAGGCATCCCTCTTTGCAACAGAGTTGCATCCAGAGTGGATGTCATTTTCTTAGGTAAAATTACACTGATTTGTGGATAATTATACACAATAACTGTTACCATTACCCTTTCTCGTGCCAGGCCCTGTGCAGATTATTTAATCTTACCACAAGAATGTAAGGCACATACCGTTATTTTCTCCATTTTGCATATATGAACACTGGTACCCAAGAAAGTTAAGTACATTGCCCAAAGCCACAGCCTCGACTGGAGTCCAAGATTTTTTCACTAAAAGACCATGTCCATGTCCACAGCACTTCTGTAACTTCTCCTGCATGGATGGCCCTGCAAGAACATGATTATTAGAATTCAGGATTTTACACACCCCTCCCCCCAATAAATGGTGGTTTTTCTAAAGGTTTCCTTTCTCTGTTCAGAAGAAGGGATGGAGGGAGAGAGGAGTAATGTGTATTTAGGTACCAGCGATGGAATCATAGTTTTAGGACCAATAGTCCTAACTGGAAGACCATATCCCACAGAGTTAGTGTTCAATGGTTAGTCTTGTGTGATTAAATCCTTATAAATGTGATTAAATTCTTACAAACCACAAGAAGAAAAAAGTCTCTTCAGGGAAATAAGTGTAGGTATATCATTTTCCTTTGATTTGCAGATTTTTTTTTTTTAAAAAACCAAACCTGATTCCCAAGAGATAAGAAAAACAGGATTTTTTTTTTCTCAACATTTACATGAAATAACACCTAAATACTTTAAAGTGTGAACAAATGTCCCATGGTACTCAATAACATGATGTATCTGTCTCCTCCTGCCACCTACAAATGAAGAAAATATTTTGAAGACAGTAATGTTGGTTTTAAACATTTTTGTTCTCAACATGCCCTTTCCACACCAAAGCCTAAGGAGCTAACATATTGCCTCTAGGTAACAAAACTTGGGTAGAAATTAGCTGGAGCAGCTCCTAGCTCAGTGAGGCACAGCGCAGAGACGGTCAGGCCTTGGCAGGCTGTGGAGATATATCTGGGAACATACAGAATAATCCAGAATGGGGTTGGTTTTGTATTGGTCTGTACGTTGGGAGGACTGTGCCGTGTCAGTCCCGAAGGTTCTCATTGTATGTAGATGGAGCCAGAGGGGTCTTTTGAACATGTGGGATGGCCAAGCGACCTCCACGCTGCGCCCCTTCAGCAGCTTGCCATTGGTATTAGGCCCTGCGTGGCGTGGCTGCCGTGCTCCTTCTCCCCCTGTCTCCTGCTGCTGTCCCCTGTCCCCTCCTCATCACTTTCCTGTGCACTCTGCACTGACGGGGTGAATTCTAGTCCTCCTGTCTGAGCCCTCTCCCCCATCTCCTTTGCAGGGCTTTTACCTCCGCCTCGATGCTCTTCCCTCTTTCCTCACTACTCTTCCTTCAACCCTCAGCTCCAAGGCCATTACCTAGTGGAGGCCTCTCTGCCTTGGTCAGCTCCCCCAGTCGTAGACTATTTTAGCAGGCCATGCCTTTGCTTTGAGCACTTGTCTCGGTGGCATTTTGCATGTGTTTTCTGATAATGTTTGGGAGAGGAGAATGGGGTACGATGGTTGAGCCCTGGACACTCAAGCCATATAGCTGAGCTAAAAACAAACTTTGCCACTTAGCAGCCCTGTGACCTCTCTGTGCCTCTTCTGTGAAATGGGGATGATCACTGTTCCTCATTCTTAGAGGCGTGGTGGAGATTAAATATGTTGATGTTAGAACTGCACCTGGTACATGGAAGGGGCTCAATACGTGGTAATTCTTTTTATTATTTGATTAATGAGCATCCTTCCATTAGACTGTGAACTCCAGAAAGACAAAGGCTATAACTGTTTTTGTTCAACAATGTCTCCCCTGCTCCCGGCACAACGCCTAACCCACTATAGGCAAACATTCAGTATTTGTTTTACTGTGTGCCGGCTCTGAAGGCTTTGGCCTCTGTACTTGAATCTGTAGTAGGACTTAGAGGTGTTCTCTTGATGCAGAAATGTTGGCAGTTCTTACCTGGCCATCAGGACACTATAATGTGGCCCTTTGTTCTGGGCCTTTTGGTGCAAAGACCGTCTCAGCAAATGTGCTGTCTTACCCAGGATTCTGACCACAATGCAAGGGTGAGCCTTACGTTGACTTGGTGTCCTACTTCTACTAAACTAGTGACATTCTGATTTTTATCTTTAAGCTGCACATCCCTTTTTATCAGTTATAGTCTTACTGGAAGTTCAATATATCAAACAGATTCAAAGTATAGGTGTTCTACTTAGGGAAGAGTAGGGCTTGTTTGGGGTCCCCGCCCTTACCCTACCTCTGACTGCCCCTGGAAACCTTGGCCCTAAATAAATGATGATCTTTTTGCTAAGGGTATTATGCGAGAGACCCACTTGGTATGCTTAATGAGCAAACATGGAGGTAACTTGCAGAAGGAAAAAAGCCTCCAATCATTTAAACTCCAATAGGGAAGAATCTCAAGTGGTGATGTCAGGGGCAGCTGAACTGTCTGTACAGTGCTGGAGAGAAGTACTGCTAAGACATAGCCTATGATTTTGAAGGCTACGGTACAGCTGCCACCTTTCATCTTAAAAGCGATGTTAAATATGACAGTGTGAGCAGGTTGCACATCCATTTTATTAGTTGCTTAATTTTATTTAGCTGAATCACTTAGTATGGTGATGTCCTAGGGGCTTCTGGGGAGTCTTTCTTCCCATAAAAGCAGAGAGATCCTAAGAGGAAGGTTTATTTAATTATTAAATAAATTATTATTTAATTTTATTTATTTATTATGGAACATATTATTTAAATATGTTACATAATATATTCTAGGTCTTGGCTTTCTACCATTCTTAGATTAGGAATGGTAGAACTAGATTTTTTGGGGGTAATTTTTTTAATCAAAAGGAAAATCATAAAAAGAGCTCACTGTTGGATAACATATTTAATATCAGACAACTTGATAAAATAAATCAGACTTTTTCTGGTACTTCCAGAATTGGTTCAAATAAAGATTCCATTTTTCTGTGTGAAGAAAAAAATTTTATTAGATTCCATAGTGGAATGGGGAAGAGAAATTTTTTTTCCCCTTACCATTAGGGAATTTTCTTAAGGAATATTTTCTGTGCCAGGATTGTTACATATAGTATTCTCTTTCATTATTTTTTTAAACTTAATCTTAAAATATATTTCCTTCAAATAGAGTCCTAAACTTGGGATTGATGACTAAGGATCTCTTAAATTCATATCTTCTTAAATTGATTCACTACTTCCAACATGAATTTTGTTCTGAACAAGGAAAGAAAAAAATATTTAGCTGATATGGGCCATCTGGCTTTAAAATGTGGAGAATTGTCTTCCAGCCTGTATCTATTTCAGAGTGACTATTGGATCAGAATTCCAATGAATCCGAAACAGGAGATTCACAATTTAAACTTTAATGCTTTGGAGATTGTAAATCACAGAACATATGGGATGATACATGTTTTGGGAGAAATGGATCCTCCTGGCCCATGTGTAAAAAAAAAAAAAAATTAAAGCTGTCTGTATTCTGTGTTTATTGAACGTATTTTACCAAGATGGGTTTAATAAACAGTTCTTAGGTTTTTAATGTTATCACTGGGATGTTTAAAACCTAAAAAATTCTATTTGTCAAATTATCATACATTATAAATGCTCAATAATGTCCCCAACTTAAAAAGTTTACCTGAAGAAGTAATGGCTCTCCTTGTCATTGTCTCATGGTTCATATTTTAAAAATCAGCAAACAAGCAAATGAAAAAAATGTGTTATTTCTTTTGGAAGGAAGCTATGATTCCCATGGTTAGTAGTTAATCCTAAGACAAGGAATTCCTTTCCCCACAGACCTCTCATTCTGACAAGATGGAATATTTGGACAATGGTTTTCATAATTAGCATAGCCAAGAAACTTTGCCTTATTTTAATGTTATTCAAAATATGTCCTGATAAGATTTGTTCCCCAAAGGGTTAGTGGGAAAGTTCAGGACAAATTGAGTATAATAGATATATCTATTGAAGGATTTCTTAATCTTCTGATTGTTTAGTATGTGGATATGCATCATGAACCTTGGAAAGAGGGGTGTGGAGAGGAAGACTTAACAGTTAGTGTTTTCCTAATTTTTTTTGACCCTGGGGCATTTTGTGGGATTCTTGTTCTGCTGATTGCAACTTGAGAGAAGGATTTCTTGTGGGTTGGTACATGCAACCTTTTTAATGGAGACTTCCACATTCCCCTACCCGATCCCTACCCCGACCCCAGTACATTTTAAAACTTCTGAAATTAGGATGCAGTTTCAGTCATCACCTATGTGCTTTCTTTTTTTAATTCCAGGAAGGCTATTAAGCTATTAAGTAATACAGCTTTTAATTCTAATTTATACATTATGTTCAGTCTTATCCACAGGAAGTACAGTATTAAGAGAATTGAGTGAGACGAAAAAGACTGTTTTGTGGAAAATTTGTTTACTACTATACAATATGCTTTGTTTTCCAGAATTTCTGGAGTCTGATTAAAAAAAATAATAACCACTTATATTTTCTGGCAGCTTACTATGGTTTCATCCCAATGCTAAATGTATATACATATCTGTGGTAGGTGTTATTGCTTCATTTTAAAAGTGAAGAAGTTGAGGCTGGATGTGGTAGCCCACACCTGTAATCCCAGCATTTTGGGAGGCCGAAGTGGAAGGATCACTTGAGGCTAGAAATTCAAGACTAGCCTGGGCAACACAGTGAGACCCCCATCTCTACAAAAAAAAAAAAAACCCCAAAAACCACAAAAATTAGCCCAGCATGGTGGCATGCACCTGTAATCCCAGCTACTCAGGAGGCTGAGGCAGGAGGACCACTTGAGCCCAGGAGTTTAAGGTTGCAGTGAGCTGTGATCAGGCCACTGCTCTCTAGCCCAGGCAACAGAGTGAGACCTGCCTCTTAAAAAAAAAAAAAAAATGAGGAAATTGAAACTCAAAGAGATTCAGTAATTTATCCACCTTAATAGCCGATGGAGAATGAGATTTTTATCTCAGGCAGCCTGACTTTTACAACCCACTATTTGTTTTAGTTAATTGAGCATCGACATTTATTTGCTTCATGTATATTGTCTTATACCTTTGCATTATGGCATATGCCAATGATTCCCTGAATTGGGTCATTATTGAAATTACCTTGGGAGCTTTGGGAAACTATAGATTCCTGGCTTCAACCCCCAGAAGATACTTATTCATTAGCTCTGGGGTACAGCTTGTATTTTTAAACATTAATTTAAAAGCTGCCAGTCATTTTAATGAAACTAGATTTGGGAATGATGAATGAACACATTATAAGAAATGCTTTACTTCCCACCAAAGATGTAAATGTAGTAGAGTCCACCTAGCCCCCAAACCATGAAGAACATAAATGAAGGAGATAAGACCTCTGTCTTGGTTTTTGGCACCTGGAGGCGGCAGTCAGGGTGTGTTGAGAAAGCAGATATGCATAAACCTGCTTGGTACCTTTGCCTGAAATGTGTAAGGGCGCCTTCATGCCTCCTGGTCTGTATGGCTGTCTTCCTGTATTCACAGCCTTCTTTAAGACTAACCTCAGTGTAAACTGTTACAGATGGATATGGGTAAGATGTCAACACACACAACCTTCCAATCTGTAGCACTGATGGCAATAAAAAAAATCGAGCCCTCTAATCTGCCTGCAAATAGCTGTAGCTTCCTTGATCTGGTCTAATCAAAGGAACAAGCCCAGGGGGGTTTAAAGGATTCTGTGCTGCTGTTGCCGTCGCCATTCATTTAATTGCTGAAATGCAGTGAATTATGAGGAAGTCGAGTTAAATGCTGAAATCTTTGGGGCAAGGGACTAACCAAGTTAGTTCTGTAATTAGCGTTGTCTTTAAGAAGGGACACAGTGTTCCCTGAAGAGTGACTCTTCAGAACTGACAATTATGTCTACAGTCAGCATGGAAGTGAAGTAACAAGTCAGTTCCGGTCTTGGCAAGCGGGCGGGAGTGAATGTGGCAGAGTAGGTGTGAAATAAATGCTCTCTGACTTCAGCGAAGACTTCTGGGCACCATCGTTTCACGTATCCAGGAGTTGTGTAATCTTTCTGTTCTCTCTGAGTGTATGATAAGTGAAAAAAGACACACCCTTATAAATATTTATACTTATAAATATTTAAATGCAACACTGTGTATTTTGTGTTGTACAAATCCATCTGTGAGCCAACGTATCCAGGGGCATCTGATCAGATGTGAATTAATTAAGTCTGGTGGCCCTTTTTATGCCAACTCTTTCTGCTATTCTAGCTCACTGACAGTGTCTTCATGGACATGGATTGGTAATCTTTTGGATTAATGGACTAGTTTAATAAATTCATTACGTGAGTCCACTTGCGGGACTCAGTTCACCAATTGTTAATGGTATTTGATAGGAGCTACATTTAATAAGCATGTCTGTCTAATAATAAATTTTGACTTTTTAAGATAAAATTATTAATTTGTTTCCTCTTTATGAATTTCCTTTCTCTGTTACCAACATAATTCTAGTGCCTATTTCTCCCTACTGACCAACACTGATTAAAATAATTTTCCTCTAGTTGAGTGTGTAGCTATTACCACAAGTCAAACAGGACAGTCATTCGCAGGATTCTCATTTGCAGGGGCTAGTCATGTATTGTGTTTCCCTTTTAGGCTGCATAACCTTGAGGAGAAGGGCATCTAACATATGATGTTGCCCCTGTATTCATTTAATAACCATTTTAGGAATCATAATACCCATAATAATTATTGTTAATAATGGAGCAAACATGTTAAGAGCCCACTATTGCCTGGCACTGTGTTAAACAAAACATTATCTCATTTTGATCCTTACCGTAACCCTGTATTGATCTGTAATTGGTTCAGTTGTTTGGTTCTGAAGACCTGCATGTAGGCAAGTTGCTTTCATGTTGTTTTATGATGAAGGCTAGCCTGTCCCCTTGTAAATAGCCATAAGAATATTGCTAAGCTGGAGCTCAATGGTGGGGAGAAAAGACCTCAAAGTTTAACATAGGATGAGCGGCCCTCTTTATCTAAGACCTTGACTAAAAATTGAGTTCAATATTTGGTTAAAAAATCGTCATGAAAACCCAACCTGTTTGGGGTTGGTATCTGAATTCCACTTTAACATCTGACTACAGTGGCTTGATGATTGGCCTTCCTTTTCCTTGTCCCACCCATTCACTCATCACCCCACTTCACCTCACCCCACTCCACCTTAATTGGTATTTTGAACTTATCATTTTTAAAACACAAAAGGAAATAAATCAAAAAATATATTCTCAAGGTTCATATACTATAATATAGTGATTATGGATGTTGAGTTCAAAGTTGGGTTCAAATCACAGCTCTAATATGTTTGAGCTGGTGAAACTTGGGTAAGTGACTTAAGCTCTCTGTGTCTGTTTCCTTATCTTTAAAACTCTGGGAAATAGTAGCATCTTCCTGGAAAGATTGTGGGAAATGAGGTTTATATATGTAACAACCTTCGCACAGTGACTAGTGCCTAGAAAGGGCCCCAGATGTGCATAAGAAATGGCGGCCCTTTTTAGAAGATGTATTTGGGACTTTAAAAGCTAAGTTAAAAAAGAATGGCTTTTGGTGGTCTGGGATTTGTGAGCTCAAGGACTTGTGCTACAAGAGCAACAAACATGAGCCTGCTTATTTAATAGAACGTGCCCTCAACGAGGGTCTGATCTGCTTTCAGCTTGAGGAGTGCTTCAGAATTTTAATTATTTAGAGGAGCTTCCCAGGGTAATAGAAGTTGCTTTATGGTTGCTTTCTCTTCATGTCAAACTGAAAGGATAATTGTAACAAATGAGCATTCCTATGCCAAGATGTGACACAGCAAATGAATTTATGGATGGTGATGATAATGATGATCATCAGTGTGGCTCGGGTTCTGGCTTGATCAGGAGCAGCAGACTGCTTTCTTAAGATGAAATAGTCATTTAAATGAACATGGCATCTTTTCTTGAACAATGCTCAGGTTATATTTTTTTTTCGCATGGTGATTGAAGACCCATTACTCAGCATTATCTCCCTCTCTCCCCTGTACCTTCTGTCTGTTCAGACTGAGCCACCTCAGGAAGATTTATTACTCTTCCTTGGTGCTCTCATTAGCATACTTTACATAGCTTATCATGACACTTATAATAATGCAAAAAGTAATAACAATGTAATTATTATCATCCTTACAGTAGCTGCTAATAGTCATTGAGCATATACTATGTGCCAGCTTTGCACCATCATCTCATTTAATCCGCACAACAGCCCTGTGAGGTAGAGACTGTCATTGTGCCTGTTTTCCCGATGGTGAAGAGATTCGGTTAGAGGACTGAAGTAGTTTGTCTAAAGTCACAGCTGGGATTTAAAATAGGTCTGACTGTGGAACCTGAAGGCACAGACCAACCATAATCTGAAGCTGCCGCTATGTTTTACAATTTCCTGTTTATTTCCATTTTCCTCCTTCGTCAGTCAGTTCCCATGGCTTCCTGCATCTGTCTCGCATCCTAGGCTGACGACTGGCACAGAGGAAGCATCGGAGCACTAGGGAGAATGAGTGAGTTCAGAGTGGATGCTGAAAAAATGGCACCAAGGCTTTAAGAGCTTAAAAGTGAAGTGAAAGAATGTTGATAGAACCATTTTAAAGCAACGATCACTCCTCTGTGTCCCCAGAAAATTAAATATAGTGAACGAATGGCAAAGCCACGTATGAAGCATCCAGGTGTGGAAGTTGTACAGGGCACTTGAGTTTTTTTGCTCTTGTTTTTGTTTTTAATCTGCTCAGGCATAAAATAATTAAACTGTTCATGACAGCATATAATTGCATCATTATGTACACAACTCTGTTACTATAATTTGGATCATAAAAGAGCAAAGTATCAAAACCTTTCTAATAGCGTTTAATTTTATTTTAGCTTTTCCTAAAGGAAACGTTCAGTTTGTACTTTCAACTTATAAACTTTTGACACATCTTTACATTCTTTTCTGTTGCAAATCATTCATGTAAACTACAGAAATGACTCACTGTCCATTTTTCATAATTTAGAGTCCAGTCTTTATATTAACTTTACATATTTCAATGTTGAAGGCGCTTGCATGCTTTTAATGTACCTTATTTTTAATCTGTCTTATATAAAGTTAATAATGTAATATAACCCATAAAAATAATAACTCAATTTATTCAACACCATTTTTTTTTGTTGTTTGTTGTTTATAGGGGTACAGGTGTTTAGGTTACATATGATGTCCTTGCCCCCCCTTCCCCCCAAGTCCCAGTCCCAAGCATGTCCATCTCTCGGAGGGTGCGCATCGCACCCTTTGTGTATGCATATATCCGTCCCCTCCTCCCACTCGCCCCTCCCCCTTCCCCCTCTCTCCCTACCCGACATCCAATAGATGCTATTTTTATATGTACACTTATGTGATGTTCAGTCACTACCAATTTGATGGTGAGTACATGTGGTGCTTGTTTTTCCATTCTTGGGATACTTCGCTTAGTAGAATGCGTTC